>JAOPJM010427503.1:0-11210 GCA_027124095.1 Muusoctopus leioderma | reverse complement strand
ATTACATGCCCATACCAATGCAATCTTCTCTCTTGCACACTACATATAATTCCTCTTATACCCAGTTTTTCTCTCAAGTCATTTGTATCTCATTGTTCATGCATATTAATATTACACATCCAGTAGAGCATACTTGCTTCATTTCTTTCCAACCTTCGCACATCCTCTGCATTCAGTGCCCATGTCTCACTACCATACAACATTGCACTTCATACACCTGCATTATACAATCTACCCTTTGCTCGGAGAGAGAATTTGTTGCCAGCCGAGGTAACAGCTCCCGGAACTTTTTCCACCCTATTCTTATTCTAACTACTATACTTTCAGAGTACCTTCCACCACTTCTGATTAGGTCACCTAGGTAACACGCTATCAACCACTTGTATGGGGGTCTTCTGAGCAATGGAAAGAGTTTATTTCATTGGTACTCTGACTGCACATCTGCCACATGCAAAACCATTTTACTCTGTCAGTCTACCTTTGATACCACTGCATCTCTTGTGCACCCAAATTTTACATTAGGTACACTGTATAGTGTTTGTACCTACACCTTTCCTGCTTATCGAGCATGGTCATTTCCCTGATGGTAACAAGGACCTGTCTTCTTTCCTACTTACTAAAACTTTATCCTCTTTGCTAAGTTTACTTTGAGGCCTCTTAATTCTAGGTTTTGTTTCCATGCCTGGAATTTTTTCTCTAACTTTCCATAGATTCAGCTATAAGTACTAGGTCATCAGCATACAGGAGTTCCCATGGATATCCAGTCTTAAACTCCTCTGTTATGGCCTGTAGAACAATAATAAAAGCAGGCTGAGAACTGAGCACTGGTGGACATCTACATGCACCCTAAATTCCTTACTGAATCCATTGCCAACTCTCACTTTGCTGACAGCATCTCTATACATGGCTTGCACAGCTCTCACAAGTCATTCCGCAACACTGAGTTTTCCTAAGAACCACCACACTATCAAGCGTGGTACCCTGTGAAAGGCATTCTCCGGATCAACGAATGCTAAATAGAGTAGCTTACTTTTAGCTAAGAACTTCTCTTGTAGTTGTCTCACTAGGAAGAGAGCATCAGTGGTATTCCAACCAGACATAAAGCCAAACTTCATCTCATCAAGGCTAATTCTCTCTGTAATATGTTGTGCTAAGATTCTTTCTGTTACTTTCATAACTTGATCCATCAGTTTGATGCCTCTACAGCTGCTTCTTTCTAGAGCATCTCCTTTGCTTTTGTAGCAGTTGATGATGATACTGCTAGGCCAGTTATTGGGTATGACACCTCCCTATACCACCTGGTTAACTGTGTGACTAGCTTGAGCCCTACTTTGCCAGATACTTTTAGCATTTTGGCAACTATCCCTGATGTGCATGCAGCTTTCCTCCTCTTCATATCATTAATGGCCATTTCAACCATATAACTGTCAACTTCAATAGCTCGTCCCTCTGTTGGGTCTACTGGGGGAAGTCTTTTTTCTTCCCATTAACTCTCTACATTGAACAGCCTCTCATAATAGCACTTCCAAACCTCTTTCTTTTCAGCATCTCATTCCAAACACACTTTTTCCCAACAGCATCTTGATTAACACTGACGCACTGCTTTGAAATCCAGAAGCTCTCACACCTCTGATCCTCCCGTCGCAGAACATTGGCAAAACTTCTTGCTTTCAGCTTCTCTGTGCTATGTAAACCTGGCGTCTAACTTCTCTTCTAGCTATTTGATATTGTTCTTTGCTGCCCCCTTTCTTCCAATCTTTCTAGGCCTGTCTTTTAGCTTTTATGGCACTATCTACAGTACTATTCCACCACCATGTCACTTTTTATCTGGCTGGCCCCTTGCTCCAACCACAGTTCGCATCTGTGGTTGTCTCATAGAAACAACCAGTTGTCGTCTATGTCATAAGTGTCTATCTCCTCCTCTTTCTTGTCATATGTGTCACATGGAAACTCTCTGAACCTATTTCTAGCTGATGGTTCTCTTAGTTTCCATATCTTCCTTCTTCAGATTGTCTTGTGCAACTGAGTCTATAACTTTTGCTCTGAGGTCAATAATTACTAGTCTGTCTTGAGTGGTACATTCTTCACTGGGGAACAACCATCTGTCTATCCTGTTTTCTGGTCAGAACAAAGTCTATCTGGCTTGTGTGTTTGCCTGATTGGTAGGTGATCAAGTGGCTGGTTGGTTTCTTGAAGTTAGTGTTGCTGTTACAGATGGTTAGATCATTTACATTACAAAACTTCAAGAGCTTAGATCCCTCCTCATTCCTTGTACTATATACATGGCCACCATGTACTTCCTTATAGCCATCATGGTGCTGCCCGACATGTCCATCGAAGCCACCAGCCATGATAATGAAGTCGCTGTCATTTGTCATAGAAGTAGTCTGCAAGAGGGCCTCATGGAAACAGTCCTTTTGCTCGTCTGTCAGTCCAGATTGTGGGGCATAAGCAGAGGTAACTGTTGTTGTTGTGTTGCCTATGACTAACCTAAGCTTAATTATTCTCTCACTGCCTCAATTACTTTACCTATCAATTTCTCCAGTCCTACCTTTCATTGTGTGAACATTAACAGTGGCAGCTTTGAAGTTTGTTTTTTGCACCTGAAAGAAAGTGTGTCATCACACAGTTGATGACAGTCGAGGGGTTCTCGCACATGGCCGGATGTTTCCACCTAGCCACCCAACTACCATGTGCAGCACTACCACCGTAAGAATTAGTCCTGTATATGCAGTTAGGGTTAATTGATATATTGCTACTTGTCATAATTTTTTGGCATGGTTTTACTGGTTGGATGCCCTTCCTATCTCCAACCACTTTACAGGTGCATTTTATTGTGCCACCAGCACTAGAGGGGTCTCTGTCAGGACTAAAGTATCACCTATGCCAGTTTTTATTTGGAGTTACTGCTCTCCTAGATGGGTTGCCTTCAGTACGGCTTATGGAATCCGCATCTCCTCCTTGCAGTTATTTATTCAGAGTTATTGGTCTCCTAGACGTATTACCTTCACTACGGCTACAAAGTTTACATCTCCACCGTGCATGAAGAGGGAAGGAATGAAGGGGATAAAGCACCGGTGGAGGTATGGTGAAGTGAAAAATGGAAGAGAAAGAAGAGAGAAGATATACAAAGTATAGTTTAGTTGACAGGGGAGTGAGGATGTGGGATAAGAAAGTAGGACTTGTGACATCTGTATAGCTGAGTATCCAAGTGAAGTGGCCAAAGGGAGCATATCATACATATACATATATATGTTTGTCATATGTAAGGTAAATTGTCAATCGGCTGATGTGTAAAGTCGACCAAAAGGGCATTTGAACGAAACCTTGTTTTGGAAATGTAATCCCTGTTTAACCGTACATATATTGGACTCCACACTTCTAACACAAGGTCATATTGAACACTTCAGTATCTTTGTACCACAAAATAAACAAAAATATTATATATATATGTATACAAATTCTTCCGGGTGGTTAGTAGTAATGGTGTGGGTGGAGTAAGCATACTATTAGCTGAAAAGTGGGTGGATAAAGTAATCGAGTATGATAGGATAATTAAGCTTAGGCTAGTCCTAGACAATACAACAGCGACATTCATCTCTGCATATGCCCCTCAGTCTAGGTTGGCAGATGAACAGAAGGACTGTTTCTATGAGGCTCTCTTGCAGACTACCTCAGTGACAAATGACGGTGACCTCATTCTCATGGCTGGCGATTTTGATGAACATGTTGTACAGCACTCACTATCATGTCTTCACCGACATACATGGAGGTTACGGGTACAGTACAAGAAATGAGGAGGAGTTTTGTGGCACTAATTACTTAACAATCTGCATCACCAACTTCAGGAAATCAGCTAGTCACCTGATCACCTACCAATCAGGAGAACACAAGCCAGATAGACTTTATACTCACCAGGAAACAAGGTAGACAGATTGTTGTGAATGCTAAGTCTTTCCTAGGTGAAGAGTGTACCACCCAAAATAGACTAGTGATCAGTGACCTCAGACTAAAAGCTAAGCGGGTCCAGAGACACAAGACAATCTGGAAAAGATTGTCAGCTTAAAGAGCCTAAAACCAGTTGTAAGTTCAGAGAGATACTAGTTGATGCATATGATAAGAGGGAGGCAGAGTTAGAGACTTATAGCCTAGAAAACAACTGGCAATTCCTGTGAAGAGGGCTTCAGACCAGACCTGTGGCTGGTGCAAGGTACCAGCTAGACAGAGGGTGACATTGTAGAGGAATTCTACTGAAAGCTAAGATACAGGCCTGGAAAAACTGGAAGGAAGTGGGAAGCAAGGAGCAATATATTGTAGCGAGATGAGAAGCTAGGTACCAGGTGCATTTGGCAAAGGGCGGTGCAGAGTGTAAGAGATTTGCATATGTTCTGTGATGTGAGGATCAGAGGCACGAGGTATTCAGTATTGCAAGGCAGTGTACCAGAGAAAATCAAGATGTCATTGGGCTGAAGTGTGTCCAGAATGACAACGGCACACTTACTTTTAAATGATGCTGAAAAGAAAGAGGCAATGCAGTGCTACTATGAGAGGCTGTTAAATATAGAGAATGCATGGAAAAGTGATCTACCCTATGTAGACACAACAGAAGGACCAGCCATTAAAGTTGACAGCAGTGTGGTCTCCAGAGTGATTAAGGATATGAATGTAGGGGAGGCAGCTGGTCAGTTGGAGATAGTTACTGAGATGCTTAAAATATCTGGCAAGGTAGAGCATCTGCTAGTCACTCGCTTAGTCAACCAGGTGATATTGGAAGGTGTCATACTCAATGACTGGTACAGCAGTATCATTGTGAACTGCTACAAGAGCAACGGTGATGAGCTAGAGAGAGGAAACTACAGAGATCTCAAACTGTTGGACCAGGTAATGAAAATCACTGAAAAATGCAGAATTGAGCAGGGGCAGAATTAGTGTAGATGAGATTCAGTTCAGCTTCGTACCAGGAAGAGGTACTACTGACGCCATCTTCTTAAGTGATACAACTGCAGGAGAAATACTTAACTAGGAGTAAGCCCCTATACTTAGCTTTCATCGACCTAGAAAAGTCCTTTGACAGGGTTCTATGCTCTGTGATTTGGTGAGCGTTGATGAAACTAGGGTTAGATGAATGGCTTGTAAGGGCCATACAAGCCATGTACAAAGATGCAGTTAGTAAGGTGAGAGTCAGCAACAAATTTAGTATACAGGTAGGGGTTCATCATGGATCAGTTCTCAGCCCCCTCCTTATCATAGTTCTCCGGGCCATAACAAGACTGGTTGCCCGCAAGAACTCCTGTATACTGATGATTTAGTTCTTATAGCAGAAAAGGAGTAGGTAGAAATTCCATAAGGGATACCCAGTGTAAACTATGTATGCACAAGTGATGTAGTGGGATTACAAGCAGGCTGACAGAGAAGGTAGATTTTGTATGTGGCAGATGGAAAGGAGGAGTTAGTAAGAATACACATGAAATAACTTCCTTCAAATGCACCGAAGTTTCACTGGAAGTAGTCTACAGTTTCTGCTACCTAGGTGACCTCATTAGCAATGGATGTGTGTGTTCTGAAAGCATAGTAGCCAGAGTAAGAACAGGATGGAAATGTTCAGGGATCTATTACCTCTGCTGGCAACAAAAGGCTTCTCTGAGTGAAAGAGAGATTGCATGATGCTTGTGTACGAAGTGCGATACTTCATGGTAGCGAAACCTGGGCCTTGAATGCTAAAGATCTTTGATGACGAGAAAGAAATGAAGCGAGCATGCTTCAATGGATATGTAATAATAGTGTGCTTGAGCAACAGTGTATGTATGAACTGAGAGTAAAGTTAGGTATAAGAGGAATCAGATGTAGTATGCAAAGGAAAAGACTGCACTAGTAGGTCATGTGATGCGTATAGAGGATACCAGTTGTATAAAGAAGTACGGAGTGCTTGAAGTAGATGGAACCTGTGGAAAAGGGAGACCTAGGGAGACATGAGACAAAATGGTGAAGACTGACCTCAAGAAGTTGAACCTAACAAAGGAGATGACGAAAGACCATGATGACTGGCAACAAGTAGTGCTGGAGAAGACCCACCCACCGATGCAAGCATGGCAGAATGGTCATTAAAAAATACTGTTTATAGAGGCTGGGATGTATCACTTTACAGTATACTCCTGTTAGGTCACCATCTATGTACTACTCTCTGATTTATCATCCCTGTCCTATTCACTATAAGGCATTTGTCCTGCCTATCCATCTTCAATCACCCACTATCATTATTACTCCTCCTTAAGCTCCCACCATCACCTGACTTACCACTCTACTTCTCTTCTATCACAATGCCTGGGTTTTACCCATCCATCTTCACTCACCCATGATCATTATCACTCTGCCTCTTCCCTCACCACCACCTCTCTTATCACTCTCTACCTATTTTCTAACACGATGCCTGGGTTGGCATCGGATCTGTCCATACTCATCTATCACCCACTACTCATCCTCTCTCCTCATGTGCTTCTTAGTTGACATTTGCACTCCCACCTACCATCGCCCATCTCGGCTGTTATCCATCACATGACCGTACTCTACCATTCACTGCTTCTATCTTCACACCCATACTCACACACTTTCCGTCCCGCCCTTTTGTACATATATATGGAGACTATGTAGAGTAGAGAGGACCTCTTAGCCTTGCAGGAGACAAGGCATCCTCTTGAGTGTTGGTGTCACAATAAAATACGCCCAGTACACTGTAAATGGGTTGGCGATCGAATGGAGACAACGTAGGGTAGAAAGGACTCTTTAGTCGTGTTGCAGATGCGGTAACCTCTCATGCTGGTGTCATGATAAAATGCACCCAGTACACTCTGTACAGTCGTTAGTGATAAGAAGGGCATCCAGCTGTAGAAACCAAGCCAATTGAAATGTGCGGGCGAGACGTGGTCGCCCAACCCGTCTGGGAGAGGGGTGATTCTGAATAAGAACTGACTCGGGCTCAAATCACCAATCCAACCCATGCCAGCATGGAAAGCGGAATTAAAATGGTGATGATAATTATATATATATATATATATATATATAATGTATATAGAACATGTTTGCATGTAAATATTTTAAAATAAGTTTGAAGATTTTTTTATATACCTCTTATGATATAAAATTGAGCTTAGTGAAGTTATTTCATAAATCATATATTATTAAGGGTCACATGTGACTTGCAAGTTTCAGATTTACCATTCCTGGAATACAGGGATCTGATATATTAGCAGCTGCTGAAGGAATTATTGATGCATCTGAAAGTGTGACTCTATGAGGCACATATTAGAAGCTGTAGTGACTGGACAGAAAAAAAATAAATAGGCACTTTTGAATTCTGTGTTGAATGTTTGATGATATTGGTATTGATAGCAAATGTATATATACAAGGTCCTGGTTGAAAAAAGTAGACAAAAAGAAGACATAGGCTGATAGATCTTACAATACATGATGATACAGGTTATGTTGATTAGAGATATTTGGTCATATGGAATGCCAGTGTGAAAAAATAGATTTTAACTTAATGAATATATCAAAGACCTCTTATCACTTATCAAATAATATTGCGACTTCTTTTTGGGGAAATTTGATATTGAATGGGAGTTGTCTTTCAATTCTTGAAGTATTTCTTTTTTTTTTAACAACTGTATATGCAGAGTTGATCAGAATGGTTACCATTTGATATCTACCATTAGGTATTACTTTTTTTAATAGTTATTCTTTACTTTTTTTTAATAGTTATTCTTTTTACTATTGACTTCAGATTTTGCTATAATTTGTAAAAATTTTAGTCCTTTTTTTTTCCTTTCATGTTTTTATTTCTTTACAGTAGCATGATCTTTTCAAAGGCACAAAATCTTGCCAGAATCAAATATTGTGTTCTCTTTTTTTCTCATTTTTTACCATTTAATTATGTCTCCAGTACTTTATGGATTACATTTTTCCAAAAGCCTGGATTACATTTTCCTAATTCAAATAAAAATGATTGTATACCTTTAGAGCAGTGTTGTACATTGCTGATATGCAAGAGTTTAATTTCTAACATAGGCACAAAGCCACAAATTTGTGGGGAGGGCTAGTCAGTTAAATGAACTCCATTACTTGACTGATACTTTATTTTATCGATCAGAGTTGATTTTGGTGGGATTTGAACTCAGAATGTAAGGAGCTGGAATAAATACCACATGACATTTTGTCTGATGTTTTAATGATTCTGTCAATCCACTACCCTTTGAAAGAGTTTAATTAAAAGCAGATTTGTTTAGCAGCATTCTTCATTTCAAATAATACTGTTTGAAAAGGAATTTTCTAATATTTTAGCTATTGACCTTCTCAAAGTTTGGATTTTAGAATTTTCACAAGTTTCCATATAGTGTGAAAAAAAAAAATTAAAGGTAAATAAGGCTTCAAATTGATAAATCTCTATTTTTATTTTCTTAGTGGTGAAAAGATTATGAAATCCTGAAGTCAAAGGAGAAAGACCTTATGTATGAGAATATACAATTAGGGTCCAAAAGCTATATATATTCACCTGGTTTATTCATCTGTCCCTAATTATAGATGCATGATGATTGTCTTTTGAAACAAACCTGGTATTTTTCTTCACCCTATAATTTGCATTGTTCCAAATTGAAGAATATCTCAAGTTAATGAGAGATCTGCATTGTCACTTGGCCTGCTTAGTGAAGCAACCAAACTCATTATCTTTTAAATGAAGACCACATATTTGTATGAAATCTATGAACAACTTGTCTACAATAATGGTGTTGTAGCAGCCATTGTTAGAGTTCTGATGGAACTACTCTGTGATCAGTTCACTTCATACCACATATCAGAATCTGATTTGGGCTATTCAACTACAACTTCTAAGAATGTTTCTAGTTTTATTTTAATCATTAGTCTATCATATTCAACATATCTAAGACCAAATTGTAAGCTTCCCATTGTGTTGTTGTACATACATTTTGTTTTCACAGCATCACTACTGCCTTGTTTCTTGGTAGGTCAGTACAGTAAGAAACCAGACTCATGTTTTTGTCACATCTACTCATTGTTACATCCAGAACAGATTATATTTTGTTTGTCCTTAGATTATTGAATAATCTACTTTTTCATATTATTCATACATTTTTTTTCTATAATTTAAGCAGGTTTTCAACATTTTGCACATTTATTAATTTTCAGATTTTAAAGTATAACATTATTTTGATGGTGTTACTTATAGTAATGAATATACATATTATTTGTCAATTGAATCTCCCTCTAGACAAAAATAGATTGTTTCTATAGTAAGTTGCATGTATGTTTCTTCTTTATAAAACAGGAACCGAGGGATTACCATTCAGTTCAAGCTTAAAATAAGCAAAGCTTATTGATAATGATGTAATTAGTTTTATATTTCAGGCTTTCATTTACAATTATGCTGAACCTTTTCATTACCATATTTCCAATGAAATACACTCCCTATTATTTTCAATTACCTTTCAAAATAATCAAGAGTTTTGAGGGATTTAGTAAAATAACTAACTTTGTCATTAATAAGTTGGTGTTTGGAACATAACTTAACAAAAAGTTCTTACATAAAATTATAATGGAAGATTTAAATTTAAATATGAACACTTTTAACTCTTAACATCCTGTAGGACACAGTTCCACACAGTATTGCATCATCAAATTGATATGAATCATTGAACTGTATATATGGTGAAAGTGAACTATTTTTGTGTGCAAACACCTCAAGCACCTGTGTTTCTTACCTATAAATTTCATAATATATAAGCTGCAAAAAACCCATTTTTAGGCAATTTCTACTCAATCATTACAGGACTGCGAAAGTTTTTAACAGGATGTTGAAAGTTAAAACAGAAGGTTTTTTATCAAAGAACCAAGGGCGGTTTCAGGCGGTTTGGTATCAAAAGGGGAGATTTTGCTGCTATTTCTAACCAGCCAATCTCTAATGTAGAAACCAGATGTTCATAGGAGTATGACATTTCAAATAAGTAAATGAAAACTGGTTTGAAAATAGTTGTTGGAATATTTTGAATAAAATTTTGAACCTCTTTACAAATATTTATTTTTAAAATACTGAAATTTTTATTAATTTTTATTTGAATTTCATTTTTTTTTATAAATTAAATTTCATTTCACATTTGATTCAAATTTCTGTTTTTAAATTTGCTTGTTTTTGTTTCTTTTCTTTTTCCTTTTTTTTTTCTGTTGTTCTTCTCTATCTGAATTTCTGTTTATGGAAATATTTTTGTTTCCGCAATTCAAAAGATCCAAACTGGAAAATAAAAAATTAAAATATTTTAATAAATAAAAAATACCTGACAAACTGTTTGGTGTAAAATTCCCATCATCGAACACCAAAATACAATGCAAATGGTACAGAAATATATAATGAGAAGGAAAAAATTAAAATATGGAGGGGAAAATTTTATGTGAAAATCCCTTCAGTTTAACAACAATACAATGATTTATTTTAGAGATTATATCATTGCAACTTGTAGTAAATGTAAAATTAACATAGTCTTAAAATGTGCAAAGCTATAAAATATGCAACACATTGACATTTTCTTTTTCCAAATGTGTACTTTGTGACGCTATATTAACATCACATCACTTCATCCTGAAGATTAATAAAATATTAAGTTTTCTTCAATAAATTTGTGCATTAGTGCGATTTATGCAAATACATAAGTCAAAGGCTTTGCCAAAAATTTCTTAAGATCACTGCTGCTAAGAAGAAACTGACTAATTAATGCATATATTAAGCAAGTTTTCACGACCGAGAATGGTTGGAGGATTCTCCTTTGAAGTTAATGCTATATCAACAGGGTTATCTTGATCATTAATATTTGATTCAATAGTGTATATAGGCAGGATATCTTATAATCTTGATATACACACTTTACACTTTAGCATTACAGTGTAATATATAATTGGAATAGAAAAATGAGGAAAAAGCGTAAAAGTGTGAACATATACTTACAGTTCAATCCTAGTTTAACAACCATCAATTAACAGATAAAAAAAATAAAGAAAAATTGAATAGTTAGAGTTCAGCAAGAATTTACATTTAAATTCAGAATATGTTTACATATAAATGACTATCTGGCATCAAGAGTTGTGAAGGTTGGGTGGGATAACCATATATATATATATATATAATATAATATAATATGATATAATAAGAT
>JAOPJM010427192.1:0-11212 GCA_027124095.1 Muusoctopus leioderma | reverse complement strand
TATGCACAATACCAGCAGCAACTATTGTAGGTAAGTGTGATGAGTATTCATCTCTTCTGTTCCATGTTTTAAAAATCGTAAATGGCTTCATCTGCTT
The DNA here is from genome assembly GCA_027124095.1 of Muusoctopus leioderma. Taxonomy (NCBI): domain Eukaryota; kingdom Metazoa; phylum Mollusca; class Cephalopoda; order Octopoda; family Octopodidae; genus Muusoctopus; species Muusoctopus leioderma. The sequence continues at coordinate 11,115 of JAOPJM010427192.1, read as the reverse complement.
TCTAATTGGCGATTTATTTAGGACACAGGAAACATTGAGATATTGATAGTTAATAATTTTTACCACAGACCCTGTATAACGCCAGTAATAGTATATGTAATATAATAGAATTCTACTATTATTATTTACAGTAGCATGCTACACTTATTAACATTTAGCTTCATAAATCTTTATAATTAAATACTCAAGATGAACACAGATAACATATAACAGAGACAAACGATGAAGCAGTGTGACAGAGTATAGTTTTAACTATTTACATGTGGCCTCTGTCTCATTATAATCAAATGTGTTGTTTAATATATGTACAACACTAGAGTAAATAGTATTTCTATTTAACTATAGTAACTATATTTACTTAACCAGGTCACATTTTAAATAACCCAAATCTATTGTTATTTCTTTGTTTTTCTTTTCTCTTCTAGGTAAAATCACAGATCTAACGCAGAATTATGACTTTGCTTTTTATCTCACTGGACTATTTGAAATTCTTATGATATTGCTGTTAGCATTATCACACTTCTTGATTACTTGTCAGAGAAAAAGGAATCATAAATTTAAACTAGAGCATTCCACATCCCATAATCCAACGGAAAAGCAGCCTCGTTCTGAAAATGGCAGCATATGATTTTACACTTTGTAAAATAGTTCACTGTTGTATAGATTGAATATATATTAAAGAATATTTCTTAATAACTTCAGTTTTGATGTTCTTGTATTATTGGGTTAAACACAGCTTGCACAACACGAGGAAGGCTTGAACCAGCGATGAAGCCTCTACGTGGTCGCTTGACCCGCCGAAAACAGCAGCCAAATTACCTCGAACTTCGCCCTGCTGTCTTAAGAACGGTTGAAAATAATATAATAAAATACGGGATAGTTTAAGGTTAGAACGCCTTTCGGGCAATGAAGATTTGTTAGAGATCCATATCAGTTGAACATGAAGAAACAATTTTATAAAAAACCAAACAATGGTTAAGACCTGAAAGTAGTCAGTCTGTACGAAACGACAAACAAATACCTCGAATGAAAAAGGAGATCAACCAAAAAATACTCACATATTAACATAAAACATAAACATCAACATTTCACATAACCAAAACCATAAATTACAACAAAAAATAACAAGAGAATCCGGAAGTGTCACCATTATATACCTTCTCACATTCGAAGCCCTACTGTGAATTCAATAAACAAATCTAAACTGAAGCACTTCAAACATAAAATACACCTCAACAACAATCAAAGTTACAAATATGCACCAAGTTAACAAAACACAGAATTCAACCATACTGCAATACAACACTAACGGCCTAAAAAACACATTTATGGAACTGAAAAAAACCACTTCCAACGAAATAACTATAGACGTTTCTAAAAATAAACATATTAGACAAGGCGACATAATAAAAATACAACCGTAATTTCACAACTGAAATAGTCAACCCAATAAAAACCAACGACAATTTTAATCACAATACTCCAAACACAACACACTACAGAAACAATGAACCAATGTGGGAATCTCTATGCAGTCACACGACCTGCTAGAAAGAGCAGCCAAATGTCTGTCAAATTACTCCTTACAGTTTAAAAAAAGGAAGGACATACAGAATATTATTAGACTGACATAAACTATGTCTGAAAATACTGGAAGGTCATGGGTTGAATATTTTGATCATAGGTCTGCTCGACCATATCTGACCTGGGGCTAAACAATAGCACCAACAAAAACAACAACATCAACAGCAATAACAACAACAAAAACAACAACAACAGCAATAACCATCACAATTGAGAGAATAATTTATAACCAGCCATCACATTAAAAAACATCAACACACACACACACTACACAAATATAAGGAATTAGACACATCTTCTGTAGAACATTCACAGCACATAGTAAAGAAAATAAAACAGTAAAATAAGTACTATTAATATTCAATGGTTAAATGATCTTTTGTCCCTGATAAATAATCATCACATATATACACACACACACACACATACATATATATATATATATATATAACACAGTCGTAAAACCATGACACACCACAAGGAACGAGACTTGATCTATAGAACAACATTGATTTTCTAACTTAATCCCAAGGCCACAAATTTTGAAGGGGAGTATAGTCAATTAGATAAACCCCTAATAATTGACTGGTATTTATTTTATCCATCCCAGTGGATTGGCACAGTCGAATTGGTAGTGAATTGGTACAGTGATGAGTGTGTCGGATAAAATGACCTGCGGTATTTCTTCCAACTCTGTGTGTCCCGAGTTCAAATCCAACCGAGGTCAACTATGCCTTCCAACCTTTCGGGGTCGATAAATAAAGTTGCAGTCCAAGTCAGTGGATTGGCAGAATTGTTAGAGCGTCAGACGAGATGCCTTGCAGTATTTGTTCTGGTTCTTTGCGTTCTGAGTTCAAATTACTGGAATCTCATAAATATTTAGGTTATTCCAAAGTGCTGGCATCAAGTCTAATGTAAAAAAAGAGACTGTCTATGAAACTCCAATAAACTCAAAAAACTAATATGATGTGAGTTCATAAGATCCCTATAAATACGGAGTTCATAAGATTCCTATACATACGGAGTTCATAAGATCCCTATACATACGGAGTTCATAAGATCCCCTATATATACGGAGTTCATAAGTGCCCTATACATCCGGAAGGTGTGGCAGGATATTCATACTTTATCAGGGGTGGTGTCTTCAGTGTTTCACCAATGACCCAACAGTTATGGGACTTATTAGCATCTGTAGTAGAACAGGCCAAATGCCTGTGTATGATTCATTTGACTTTTTTAGAATGTTATCCTAGCCTGGCAACACCTATTGCTTTCCTTGTAAATTACTGCCGAACTTGTTAATTCCTGATTGAACCGTATGGGACAACTAAATAACACAGTTTCAGGGAGATAAGACAAAAAGAAAACGATTAGATAAGAAAAGTATGATAAAATATATTAACTTTAGAGTTCTGTCGTTAATTGATGAATCAAGAGTGTCGGCTGATAGCATTGTGATGACATAATTTGTTAATTTTTCGGCGGATCTAAATATTGTAACCAGACAACTATTTATTTAGGTATTATATCATTACAGCATGCTCTTGAATATCATTAAAACAATTTTTGTTCATGACAGCATTTTGGGAGGACTTCTGGGATATATAAACTGATGGGAATACGAAACATTGCATTTATTTCTTCAATGAGACCATGAGTGGTAGGGCAACACATCACATACACACTACATACATATACACTACAGACATACCTACATATGCATGCATACATACAGTCACATATATAGAATTTAAGCCATATATGTTGAGATCGAAAATGACCAAACATAAAGAAATTATTATCCAAGTAGACTTACTAGATGCTAAACTAGAACAAGAGGAGAGAAATCTGGCAGATGTTGTTAAGGAGGCATGTCCCCAGAGAGATTTGAACGCTGGATTTCGTGAAGATGATGTTTGCACAAATGGTAAATCTGATCTCACTGTTACATGTAATCAACCTGCAAGGTAATTAGTGTTTTAATTTTTACTATATTTTGTTAGTGATTTGGAATGTTTAATATTTGAATAAGATTGTTACTTAGTAATAAAGAACAAAAACCCTACATTACACAAGGTTAGCTGGTGACCAGTAAGAAAACCATATCACATAGAGTTAGTTGGTAACCAACAAAACCCCACATACCACAGGGTTAGTTGGTAACCAACAAAAGACCCATTTCTTTTCTGTGGGTATTTCATAATGCCAGTGTCTGATTGCTCCAACTTATTATGCCTGTATATATATTTCCTTTCACCTGAGACTTGGCAGCCAGAAACAACGCGAATGACTGTGGCAGAATCGTTAGAGCGTCGGACAAAATTCCTAGTTATTTGTTACGGCTCTTTACGTTCTGAGTTCAAATCCCGCCGAGGTCAACTTTGCCTTTCATCCTTTCGTGGTCGATAAAGTACTAGTCAAGTACTGGGGTCGATATAATAGACCCTCCCCACAAAATTTCTGGTCTTGTAACTATGCTAGAAATAATTATTATTGATAAAAATAAAGAACTACCGACCGTATCTCTGTGCACCTTGGGTATGTTAACAAACGCCTTTGGGTGTACCAGAGCTCAATACGAGGAGTGGCGGAAGAGCAGAGTCGTTGGGGGTTCTGGCCGAACCTAGGTAGTGGGTTCTCATCCGTGTGTGACTGGGTAACACTAAATGTCTTTCATGTTTTATATTATCATATTATATTTTCTTTTAATGATTGTGTGTTTTTCATATTATTTTATAATGATTCTACATCTATCGAAATTTTTCGACATTTTTTTAACCCGTTCTTTGTATAATATCCTTATCCATCACCCCGTTTTTATATAACTTTTGTTTGTCCAGCCAGCATGTATTGTAATGTCCTTGTTTTTAACGTTTATTGTATTATTTGTGTGAGCCCTTTGTGGCTAACGAAGAAGCGGTTAATCCCGCCGAGGTCAACTTTGCCTTTCATCCTTCCGGGGTCGGTAAAATAAAGTACCAGTCAAGTACTGGGGCTGTTGGCTTTGTGCCTATGGTAGAAACGATTATTATTAAGCGGCAGAGTCGTTAGCGCGTCAGACAGAATGCCTTGAAAGTATTCGTTCTGGCTCACTGCACTCTGAGTTCAAATCCCGCTGAGGTCAACTTTGCCTTTCATCTTTCCGGGGTCGATAAACTAAAGTACCAGTCAAGTACTGGGGGATTGTTGGCCTTGTGCCTATGTTAGAAACAATTATTATTATCATTATTATAATTATTATTATTTTTTGCTATTTCTTCCAATCTCTCACAGGATCCCTTAAAATATTGGAGAACGAAAACCACAAAGATGATGGTGATTGGGATCTCGATGATGATGATGATGATGATGATGGGAAATTTAATATCATAAAACGAAAAAAGGTCAGAAAGCTGTCTTGTTTATATATATATATATATTTTTTATTTTATTCAGTCATTCTTGTGTGAGCAAGGTATTTTACTTTTAGACTTTCTTTAATAATATGGTATTTGATTTCTTACATAAGCATGAAGCCACCAGTTTTTAAGGGAGGGAGAGAGGGGGGGCGGGTATTTTTGATTGAATTGATTATCAATCCCCTCAGTAAATTCTTTTATTCTTTTACTTGTTTCAGTCATTTGACTGCAGCCATGCTGAGGCACCACCTTGGAGGGTTTTAGTCGATCAGATCGACCCCCAGTACATATTTTAAGCCTGGTACTTATTCTGTCGGTCTCTATTGCCGAACCACTATGTCACAGGACAAAAAACGAACACACAGGCGCACACACAGACAGATACGGAGACAAACACACAGACGCACACACACAGATACGACGGACTTCTGCAGTTTCCATCTACCAAATTCACTCAAGGCATTTGTCGGCCCAAGGCTTTAGTGGAAGATCCTTGCCCAAGGTGCCATGCAGTGGGACTGATCCCGAAACCCCGTGGTTGCAAAGCGAACTCCTTGACCACACAGTCATGCCTGTATTTATTTCATTGACCCTGGAGAGTCGAAAGACAGTTTACCAAAAGCTTGGTTTGATTTCAGAATGTAGAGGCTTAAAACAAAAAAATACTATAAGGTATTCAAGTGTAGTGCCCTAATGCTTCTGACACTCCTTTGTATATTATTATTATCATCATTGATTAAGCATCCACTTTTCCATACTGGCATTGGTTTGATGGGTTTGCAATTCAGTATGTTGTTATTTTATCTCTCAGCATTACTGGAATATGCTTGTCATCAATGTGATCAATAGTGTGGAATGTCATCGTTTTCATCATTGTTTTATATGTCCTCTTTTGCATGCTAACTATCCCTGAAAGGTCGGGCAGAGGTGGCGAATGCCTACATCACCTCTGTTAGTGTTTACCACCTGACCATTGTGCCTTGCCCCAGTTTCCAAATTGGCAGTCTTCCACACAAAATGCCTCAGATTTTTCTGGCTGAACATCATTTCGAATGAAAGATTGCTTGCCCAATGCCAACAAGAAAGCATTGAGACTATACTAACTAACGAGAAGGCGAAGGAGATGAATTGGTCACGTGTTGAGAAAGGATCCGGATGATATATCTCGTGCTGCATTACATTGGACACCAGATCGGAAAAGGAAGAGAAGACGACCGAAGAACACTTGGAGAAGGACTGTGGAAGGCAAGCTGAGGACCCTTGGCAGATGATGGCCCAAATTATATGGAAATTTCCATGCTAGCGTGGGTTGGACGGGTCTTTTTGAGGTAATGTTTTATGGCTGGATTTTCTTCCTGATGCCAATCCTTTTAGTCCACATCTTACGACACACTGATTTGTCCAATGGCCAGCCATCTGTGTCACTCATAGCTTTGTGTGACCCACATCACAAAGGTTGTTAGTTCAAATGATGACATAGTCAAAGACAACACCATTGATCTTCAGGTTTGTCAATGGCTTTCCACTTCCAGAGAAGAGTGTAACTCAACTTTTCTCACATGTCTAAATTTCTGCTTAGCTTCCATCTATCCAGTTTTTTTCTCAGAAAGCATTGGTCGATCCGATGCTATGGTAGAAGACTCTTGTCCAAGGTGTCGCATAGTAGGATCGAGCCTGGAACCACGTGGCTGCAAAGCAAACTTCTTACCCACACAGCCCTTTTTGGTAGGATAGGCTTACTCTCTCCACTGTTATCACAATACTGGCACCACCACCACCACCACCACGATCACCACTACTACTACCACTACCACCACCAATACTACTACTACCACCACCACCAATACTACTACTACCACCACCACCACCACGATCACCACTACTACTACCACCACCACCACCAATACTACTACTACCACCACCACCACCACCACCAATACTACTACTACCACCACCACCACGATCACCACTACTACTACCACCACCACCACCAATACTACTACTACCACCACCACGATCACCACTACTACTACCACCACGATCACCACTACTACCACCACCACCAATACTACTACTACCACCACCACCACCACGATCACCACTACTACCACCACCACCAATACTACTACTACCACCACCACCAATAATGAATTTAGCTTGATCTCTATACACCATCACTTCCATTAATGATTCCCCCTCTCTATATTTCTAGACATCGTCACAGAAAAGAGCAAAGAACAGTTTCCATGACAACGGTAAGTTGTTCTGTTGATATTGTTCCTGTTGTACAGTGCAGATATTTCAACACTACAGAGTTTGTTTTTTTAGTTTTTGTTTTTTGTCTTTTTTTAAATTTTTTGATGGTTTTGACTGATCATATCAATGCGGTTGATTTTCTCCTTGAACAACTTGCAAGTTGACGGCGGCTGCAGGAGAAACATGGGCAGAGGGGGAGTTCCAGAGGGATGGCATTCTGGGAAGGAAGGAAGGAAGGAAGGAAGGAAGGACTGGGTAAAGTAGTTAGTGGAAGTTGGAGGGTGGGGGGGGCGAACACAATATGGGTGACGAGAGGAGGAGGAGAGACGAGTGAGTCAGGTGTGTCTGAACGGAGGTAGCAAGTTAGCTCGGAGGAGTATTGGCCACTGTAGCAGTGGTGGAAGGGACAGTGGGGAGACGGCACGTCTATAGGCCAGGGAATGGAGTGTCTCAGGTAGCTTCAGCCATCACCACTATCTGTTGTTGCTGTAATAAACTGTTTTATGGATTCTTATAAGAAATGTTAAGGTTTTGATAGCCTTGAGCTATACTGTAGTAAAATGTAATCTAGTATGAGAGGGCTGATGGGGAAGACAGTAGGTTGTCATAATCTATCGACAATGAGTTGAGTGACTGGCAGTTTGAGACCTGTCAGTGGCACTGTTATGTCTTTTGTGGTCAAAACAATTATGACCCAGTCCACCTAGCTGTAAATAGCTACCACCGTTTAGGAACAACTTACTGTTGTAAGTAGTCTTCTTTCTTTTTAATCGAGCCTATGGGCCCATTAGGCCGGAGCTTATCCCGGCTCCAGTGACATTAAGCAACTGAGAGTGCAAGCTTCCCTCCAGAACGGGGCACCAGCTACTGCTGCTGGTACTCATTTTCAGCTGAGTAGACGGGAGCAATGTGAAATAAAGTGCCTTACTCATCTTCAGTAAGAGGCCTTCATTTAGTATGTCGATGGTTGTGGGAGGTATTCACAGATGTTGGTCTAGAAACAACACAAGACCACATGTACATAACTCACTCACCTATTTGGAACACACACACACACACGCACGCAAAATATGACTTGAAAATTTTAATTATTGTCACAATATTATTTTTATCGCATAAAAAGTTTTTAGATATATAATCACTGATTGCGGTTTATGTTATCAACTGCCCACATACTGCACCACTCCTGGAGAATGTAAGGGATTAGGAAAGGTGAATATGGTGGTGGTGGTGGGGGTGGGTCTCAGTGAGACTTAAACTAACTACTTCACAACAACAACTTGTAGTTTTGTCACACACACACACATGCATTCTCTCTTCCCTTATCTCTCCACAATCTTCATTGGTAAATTCACTCCACACAAATACATTGAAATGTTTTGTTTGATTACTTCTTTGTTGTCGGATCTTGCAGTGTCCAATAGCCACAAGGACAACGATGACAGCAATGGAGGGGACAGTGACGACAGCAGTGATGAAGCGGGACAGAAGAGCAATGAAGATGATGAGGGGTTCAGTGCATTCGAGTTAACAGCAAAGATGAAGGCGAAACTGAAAAAGGTTACTTTTATACTTATTTATATCATCACTGACACTGGTGTTGTTGTTGTTTGTTATTGTCATGCTCATACCTGTCATCATTTCTGTGAATTTTCATATTTTCTTTTTCACATTAGCACTGCTGGACCTTTGGATTTGTTTGTGCCACATTCTTAGCAAACATCTGTTAATTCCTCACTAAGCCTTCATTTCTCTTCAGTAAGATGTCTTAAAGTAGAAATATTTTTGTTTTTTCCTCTGAAATATGAAGACAATGTGAGTGAGAGGGTGTCAATTGTCTTAATTGGATGCTTTATATCATCATAGTCATATTTTTAATCATCAATATAATCATTATCACCTTGTTAACCATCAATATATTCAATATCATATTTTTAATCATCAATATAATCATAATCACCTTGTTAACCATCAATATATTCAATATCATATTTTTAATCATCAATATAATCATTATCACCTTGTTAACCATCAATATATTCAATATCATCTTTTTAATCATCAATATAATCATAAACATCGTTTTAATTGTAAAATTAATCATAATAATCTTTTCAATTGCCAATCTATTAATATAATCCACACTCTGTTTGTCCATCTCCTTTGGTAACTATATTTTAACATGTAACATTGCAGATATACTTTGGCCAATGTGGGTAATATCAAGTAATGCTTCATCTGTCATTAATTCATAATGAAACAGTAGTATTATTATTGATAACATTTATGGCAAATATACAAATGAGAAATTTGTTTTATTTAATTTTTAATCCAGATTTTATATTTTGAAAATTTGTATTCATTTAATTATTTTGTATAAGCACAATGAAATTTGAAAAACGTAAAATTATAATTATTGTACCTATGTAACATTACTTGATATTACCTACAGTTGCAAAAGTATATTCCCAAAATTCCCTGTCATATGATGAGGGTAAAACTAGTATAATCATAATCATCAGTAATAGCAGCATCAGCACCAACTAAATGATTATTTTGTCTTTCATTGTTTCCACCTCCTTTCTTTTCTACTTCTTCCATAATTGGAAAAAGTTTTTATCCTCATCCTCTCTCATTCTAATCTTCCCCCCCCCCCCTCAGCATCAAGAGTTTGTCCTTTTCTCACACTATAGTTGTTGACATGGACTTTGTTGTCATGGTAATTTAATTAGTTCCTGGCTGCCTCACCACTCTGTTAACCTTTGGACCTTACTAACCTATATTTTTACTTTGTATTTTATTTTTCAATTTAAAAAACAAAAAAATATTTTACTTTCATTTTTTGTTCATACTTGCATAAGTAGGATAGTTGTTGTAGGAATTGTTTTTACAGCTGGATGATCTTCATACTGCTAACCTCTCAACTGTGAATTAGGGAGTAGAACCCTGTTGTATGCAAGTCAAGTAAAGAGGAGCAAGCAGGGGCTGAAAAATACAAAAGCTGCAGTAATGTAGTTTGAACTTGTAGTCTGTGGTCCAGCACCTTAATCTCATAGCTATTGAGATTAACTCTCTCTCTCTCTCTCCTTAGCTCCCCAAGACACTTTTGGTTTATTCTAATTTCATTGAAAACCATCTGTAACAATATCCTTCTATCTATGATTATCCACCTCCAGTTCTCTTAGTCTTTTTCTGCTCTCCATGAGTGTTTGCTTTCTCACTCCTCAGCTCTTTAACACAGTCTGCGGCTATCTGCCCTAACTCCCAATCTCACTGAGACCTATCTGCTTCATCTGCTCTTTGACAATATCTGCTTCTGATTTCTCCGCTTAGTTCCCTGACAATATTTATCTTATCTCTCTTTGACCCCTAGTGACAGTCTGCTTTTAAATCCCCTTCCCCTATTGCCACGAGACACTCTACTTGTAGGTTTTTAAGGATAAATACTTGTTTCAATGATAGATATCCATTGACAGTTGATCTACTCCATTGTCTTCAATGTGGTGATGGTAGTGGAGATTAAGAGGAGCTGTGGTGTTTATTCCTTTCCAGAGAGTGTTAAGTGAAATAACTACAACAGAGAATCAAAACCCAGGTACAAGCTTGATTTACCAGGGGCTCTGACTACATCGCACACAACTCCCATACATCTTTGTCCATCTCTGGTAACCTTAAAAGACCATAACCTACCAACCTGAAAGTCTCTAAATAATGTTTGACTCAGTTCACTTCCTACTCTATATAACAGCTCATCTAATCTGACTCTGTCACACCTCCCTATATAATAATAAATGGATCTCCGTCTGAATCAGACGATGATTGTTCAGTTGTTCGATCAACTGAACTACCAACTCACTGAATTAGCGTGTAAGCGGCT
>JAOPJM010427087.1:0-11212 GCA_027124095.1 Muusoctopus leioderma | reverse complement strand
ATATATACACATATATATATACACATATATATATACACATATATATATACACATATATATATACACATATATATATATACATATATAAATACACATATATAAATACACACATATGTATATATATATATATACATATACATATACATATACATATATATATGCACACACACATTCACTCACACACATTTAATAATATATATATATATGCATGTATAAATATACATTATATACAGAAGAAGTACTGGGGTCGATCTGATCGACCTCCAAGGCGGTACCCCAGCATGGCCGCAGTCAAATGACTGAAATAAGTAAAAGAGTAAAAGAGTATACACACACATATACAGGCGCATTGCATTTGACCGAAACTGAGGCTTCTAAAAGTCTTACCATCAAAAGATTTTATCTCAGGAGACAGATTGCTGTTTACAAGAAACAGTTCTTCACAAATTATATACAAACTACATGGCCTATTAGATTTGGTAGCTATACAGATACTGCATTACAGACTTGGATTAAAAGAATTCGTTTGTTGTGCGAGAAGGATTAGCTCCTACATGCCTGCACACACAGTCTCCATGCTTGACGCCAGAACCCACAAATACACGAGCCAAGGAGAAGAGCTTGTACTTAGTCGTTCGACCTGCTAAAAGTAGCAGCCAAATCTTTCTGAAATCACAACCTAATGTCTTAAAAGATGGGCACATTTTCACAATGTAGTTCTATATATATATATAAAGAGATAGGCTGGTTACGTCAGGAATACATTTGACCAAAGACATGCTGTTGGTCACGACGGCGCCCCTACGACTCCATCAAGAGTTAAGGGCTCAAGGAATAAACCAAACATACAACGGTACTCACTGTGTGTTTTTTTCCCTGGAGAACTACTTCTCCGTAGAGACTTTATGTGGTGCCTATATATAGGACAACGAAAAACGCGTAGGATACAGTAAACACAACCAGAGACCTCTTCATCGTCTGATATCTAGAGACCAAGGCAATTTCGACACCTATCAACGGTATTACGGTTATATTTTCATTTTCAACACCATATTTGCGCAAAAATCACTCGTCACTCTCTGCAGCTGTCATTCACTGCGATCACCGTATTTCCTACTTCCTGTCTTCATTTTTAAACCTAGTTTTACTTCTTTGTCACTTCCGCTCGTTTAAACAGCAAATCAAAGTACTTTTACATTTTACTATTTTTTAAACTTTCGATGTTTCTATACTTATTTCCATCTTTCTTATAAATTCGTTAAATTTTTTTTTTTTCCTTTACGAATATGAAAAGGAATTTTTTGTATACACATACATACACACACAAACACACACATATATATACACACACGCACACAAACTCATATACACACACATATGCACACACACAAACACACACATACGCACACAAACTCATATACACACACATATATACACACACATATACACACACACAAACACACATATACACACACAAACTCACATATATACACACATATACACACACACACACACACACGTATGTATGTATGTATGTATGTATGTATGTATGTATGCATGCATGCATGCATGTATGCATGCATGCATGCATGCACGCACGCACGTACGTACGTACCTATGTATGTATGTATGTATGTATGTATGTATGTGTGTATGTATGTATGTATGTATATTTCATTTGTATTTAAATTGTATAAATATATTTTGTTTGCATTTGTAATTACATTTTCATCGTTAATAAATTGAAATAATATTTTTAATTTTCTGAAACTGAAACAGTACGATACTGTAATACTGTAATACAAGTTATTTATGTTCATTATCCATGTAATTAGTGAAGGCGCGTGGCCTAGTGGTAAGGTTGTTCACTTCACGATCGTAAGGTCGTGGGCTCGATTTTCAGACCGGGCGACGCGTTGTGTCCTTGAGCAAGGTACTTTATATCACGTTGTTGCTCCAGTCTACTCAGCTGAAAAACATGAGTACCAGAAGTATCTGGGGCTTAACCCTGCAACGGACTGTACTCTCAGTCGCTTAACGCCATGGAAACCGAGATAAGCTCCCTCTTAATGTGTCAAATGGCTCGGGAAAAACTTTAACTTTTTAACTTAATCCATGTAATTAATATATAAATATATTTATAAACATTAGATTGACATTTCTCATTATTTTATTCTTAACTTTTTAACTTAATCCATGTAATTAATATATAAATATTTTTATAAACATTAGATTGACATTTCTCATTATTTTATTCTTAACTTTATAACTTAATCCATGTAATTAATATATAAATATATTTATAAACATTAGATTGACATTTCTCATCATTTTTTTCCTTAAAATAAAAGCTTTTATATTGTTTCAATATATATAAAACAAAATTTTGCAAATTCTGAATTTTGCTGGTGCTAAAAATATAAAAATCCAAAGACCGATTCTTGAAAGAAGAAAAATAGGTATAATAAAATAGTTAGAGGAGGGGAGGGGGGCGGTTAAAAATCTTCGATTAGTGGAATAAGTGCTCAAATTACACCCTACCTTTTTTTTCTGAAATCTAGTTGCTTTCAGCGTCTCATAATCTATATTCTTTAAGCTTCTCTTTCTTTCTTATTTCTTCGAAGCGTCTTAAAGGAGACACTGGACAATGTATTCCTATATATACAAAAAGACAAGTATATATACAGAGGGGGGGGGAGAAAGAGTAGAAGCCATTTATTATAACATCGGATAATGTTATCAACAGGTTATTGTTATTGAAAAGGCTTCTCTGAGAGCAAATAGAAAAATCCTCGTACGTATACAAATTTGATCTATTAGTGGTACAATGCAGATCTGTAAAACATTCCAAACTTTCTCCATTCGATTCGACTAGTCAACGTGGGAGCCTCTATTCGTGCCATCGAGGGAACCTTTACATGGTCGCTAGAAACAAAACCACCAGTACTATTACCAATACTACCACCGTAACACTGTCTCTTACCATTGACACAACAACACCGATCACCACATTCACAGCCAGAAATACATCTACCACTTGTATTACTTACCACACAGCTTTTAAAACAACTACTTCTATAACCATCATCACCATCACTGCCATCGACGGCTTCTCCATTATTATTAATACCCACCCAACACTACTACCAACACAACTACCACTACCACCAGAAGCACCATCACTAGTATGACCACTACCACTACTATTATCACCAATACAACTACTACCACAGCAACACTACTACCACCACCAGCACCAATACGACCACCACCACTACCACCAACAGTACCATCGCTAGCAGCACCACTACTACACACTACCAATAACTCATCCCCAAAGCCCACCACCACTACCACTATCAGCAATACCCCAACCTCCACCCCTCTACCACGACCAGCAATACCCCCACCTCTACTATCAGCCATACCCCCACCTCGAGCACCACCACCCCTACCACAAACAGCACCAGCACTAGCAGTACCATTACTACCGCCACCACCTCTATTATGACCAATAACCCCACCACCATTACCACAAACACCAACGAGGGTGCCTTTATGTGGTCAGTCGACCAGTTAGAAATAGCAACCAAATCTTCCTCAAACTACCGTCTTAAAAAATGGAACGTATTGGATAATGTGGTCCGATAATGTATAGTGTGCTTATTTTAAAAGAAAACGGGATGGTCACGACTGGAATACCTTTGATCATATGTCTACTCGATCAGGGTTGATCTGGAAGCCAATCAACAACAGCAATATAAATTCAGACATACAATAAACATAAAGAGACGAAACCCTGAAAGTGTCTAAAAGAAAATCATCCACTTTGTTAAATAGCGAATGACTAAGCAAAATAAATAAATAAATAAATAAATAAATAGATAAATTAAAGGAAAATAAAATGAAAATAAACGAAAACCAAAAAAAAGAAACGAACAAAAATCTTAAGAATAATACATGAAACACTATTAGTTGGTTTCCTAGACATCAAACGTTTTCTGCCATAGAAAAAAAAATTGCTTGTGTTACGACCTTACTGTCTTCAGAAGTAGTTTAGTTCTGGCAAAGTTTCACACGGAACAGCGAAATGATTGTTTCTGCTTGTTAAGACAGTAAGAGATCTTATATTTATATTTGTATTAAATTGATATCTGAATTCTTTCTTTTCTCCCATTTTTACTGGTTTCAGTCATTGGACTGTGACCATACTTCAGCACCGACTTCTAGAATATAGTTATCGATTGCATCGACCCTAGTATTTGTTTTGGCGACTGGTACTTAAATCCGTCGGTCTCGTACCGGTGTAGCGGTTTCAGATTACCCCCACTTCAGTTTACCTCCCGGTAACTTGAAATCGCTTTCAGATTACCGGGGAGTAGGATGAAATCGATTTCAAATTACCCTCGGGGTAACTTGAAGTTAATTTCATCTTACCCCCTATGATTTCAGATTACCCCCCTCAAATCATTCCCCAAATGTCCGTGGCCCTGGTGGCAAATAAAAGAGAAAATTATTATTTATCGTTTTTCTTTTTGTTTTCTGTAACTATCAAGAATAACTAGAAAGATTTATTATTACCATCAGAAAAACTTGAGAGGTTTCTGTCACGGGAGATAATGGGCGAGACCATAAATGTATGTGTGAGTGTTTGTGTATAAATATGTTTTGTATACAAATATATTTCGTTAGCATTTAAAGTGTATAAATATATATCGCTTTGTATATAAATATATTTCGTTCGCATTTAAATTGTATAAATATATTTTGTGTATAATAAATATATTTCGTTCGCATTTAAAGTATATAAATATATTTTGTTTTGTTTAATAAATACATATTTCGTTCGCATATTTGTTCTTAGAAAAAAAAAATAATGCAGATTCTATCAAGTGTTTTTTAAAGGCATTATATAAATGTTAGGGGATGGTTAAAAATCGAACATTTTTTTATTTTTTCACATTTTAAGACTAGCTTACAAACTTGAATGTGACACGTGTTTTATGTAATAAACGTATTACGAGTTGTAAGCGTTAGAATTTATCATTTTAGCGAAATCAGAGAGCGGGGTAATGTGAACAGTGCACGGGTAATTTCGGGGGTAATGTGAAAGCGATTTCAGATTACCGGGGGGGAACTTGAAGTCTTTACACCGGATCTGAAATCAGAAGACATAGGGACGACACTAAATACTGCGAGGTAATTTTATCCCATGCTCTAGAGCCCACAAATTTAGAGCTAGGGTATAGTCGATACTTTAATTTATCGACCCCGGAAGGATGAAAAGCAAAGTTGACCCAGGCGCGGTTTGAACTCGGAACGTCAAGTAACGTAACTAAAAACAGCAAGACGTTGTCTGGTAGTCTATTGATTCTGCCACTCACCGCTCTTACGATAGTTGTTTCTTGCATTGGTACAAGGCCAGACATTTGGGGGAGGGATTGGTCGCCTAAATTGACCAACAGTACTTGACTGGTACTTTATTTATCAATCCCAGATGGATGAAAGGCAAAGTTGACGTCGGTGGAATTTGGACTCAGAATGTAAAGAGCCGAACAAATGCTGCAAGTCATTTTGTCCGACGCTCGAACGATTTTGCCAATCCACCACCCTTACTGCTCTTATAATAATTGTTTCTAACATTGGCACAAGGCCAACAACCACATTACTTGACTGGTACTTTATTTTATCGACCCCGGAAGGATGAAAGGCAAAGTTGACCTCGGCGGGATTTGAACTCAGAACGTAAAGAGAAAACAACCTCTAAAATGAGTAGGTATTTAAGGACCTCTTTATACAGAGTGTTGGTATTGTTGTTGTTGTTTAACCCCTGGTCAGATTTGATCGAGCAAATCTATGTCAGAAGCCGTTTAAACCATGACTAAACAGTATACAAGGAAATACATAGTCCAATGTGTCCTTCCTTTTTAAGATGGTAAAGTATATTTGAAGGAAATTTGGCTGCTATTTCTAGCAAGTCAAGCTCCCTCGTTGGCTCAACAGTGTTTCCAAAACAGCTAACTATTATAATTGTTAGTTATAACTTCTTATTGTAGTTATAAGTGTTTGGGGGTAATATTTAGACCAGGTATGGGCAACCTTTTTCGACTAGTGGGCCCCATGAGATATTGCTCATCATGAATCGAGCCACACCACTAAAAGAAATACTTAACAAACATCGTATTTAATTATTGTATGTGCTTTAGTCTGACTATTTTAGGGTACGACTTCGGAGAATTATAATAAAAGGCTGTTATGGTGGTATAATCATGAAATTAAAGGTACTTTCCTGTTATCGACAGCCAATTTTGTTTTTATTAAAGGATTAGGTTGGGTTAGATTAAGTTAGGGTTAGGGTTGGGTTAGGGTTAGATTACGTTAGGGTTAGTAAAAACAAAATGGCTGTCGATAACAGGAAAGTACCAAATTAAATATGCCATACAGAAAGTCAAAAGGGTCGCATGCTACAGTGCAGGTTGTCCATGAGTGATTTAGACCAGTGTTTCCCAACCTTTTTTCAGCATGGCCCAGATTTATTTATTCAAAATGTTGGTGGTACAGTCCAAAAAAATTAATAGAAATAGGCCTTCCAACTAATTATGAGCCAAATCAGCCATGGCCCACTTGTGGGCCATGTGGCCCGGGTTGGGAAACACTGATTTAGACTATACTGACTGTGGATTGGCAGAATCACCATTACAGTGTCGGACAACATGTCAGCAGTATATAGAGACTGGTTAGATCAACGTGGTTAATGTTTCTCATGGAGAGTTGGTGTACAAGAAATATCATAGCAAGGAGGGAATTCCAAAGAACGACATTCTGGGGCGGAAGGACACGTCGTAGAGGTTAGTGCGGGGCCTGTGGATGTGGACACAATATGGGTGACGAGAGGAAGAGAGACGAGTGAGTCGGGGAGTGCCTGAGTGGAGGTGGCACGTGACCAGCCAGCTGAAGACAGTCGGGGAGTGCCTGAGTGGAGGTGGCATGAGACCAGCCAGCTGAAGACAGTAAGTCTGTGGGCTATATATTGGAGTGTGGTGGTGAGCAACTTGATGCCAATCAGTCGGATGGCCTTTCTTTGGATTGGATGCTGTCTAGAATGTCTATGTGTGGTGTGTGTAGCAGCAGTACTACTCCATATGTGGGAGCAGTACACCATTGCGGGTCTCTCTTGAGATGTGTAGATGGTTATTAGACAGTAGATATAACATATTTTCTGTCCTTGAACAAGTAGGCCTGTTTTTGTGATGCAGTCTTTATCAAGTTGTGGATATGCGTTATCCAGAAGAGATCCCAGTGATAGTGAGGTCTAGCATTTGTAGCGAAGTGTGTATCCAGAAAAGATCCCAGTGATGGTGAGGTCTAGCATTTGTAGCGAAGTGTGGTATCATCGGCGTTGCTGGAGGTGAGGGTAAATCGGGGATGTATAGGAGGTAGAATGTGGGGAAGAAAACCGAACCTCGGCGTCCACCAGTGTTGATAGAATGTTTGTCAGAGAGAACTCAATCAGTACACTCCGCGATGCTCCAGTCTGATAGGAAGCCAATGATTCGAGAGACGAGAGACGGATAGAACACATAGGCGAGTAGTTTTGCTACGAGATTCACGTGCCAGACATGATGTCAAATTAAGGTCCTTTACGTTCTGAATTAAAATCCCACTAAGGTTAGCTTTACTGTTCATCCTTTAATAAAATAAAGTTCTGACCTCTACACAAATAAATTGTTGTGGAGGTCAGCAGATGTGTGTATATTTAAATTTGCAAAAAAAATGAGAATATCTACAGTGTAGTAATACGGAACTCAAAGCTTTTATCGTTATCCACTCTCTTTCATAGCAATAGCCACTATCTATACTACCTTATGTAACACCATGCTTACTAGATAGTGAAAAATACTTCGTCGCTGATGTCCTGAAAATATGTTTACCTGGTGATGGATTTAATATGGAAGATGTTATAGGATACAGTAACCATCACGCACAGCTTGTAATGGGATCTACAGCGCCTAAATTCATTGGTAAGGCACACAAAGACGTCTGGTCGTCTCTGGTCTGGGGCGGAACTAAATTAACATCGTACCTATACCCAGCAGCTGGGTGAAACAAGACAATATACAATAAAGTGCTATTCCGTGAAACACAAACATCAGGGAACAGGTACATGGTCGCTCAACAAGTTAGAAATACCAGCCAAAGTTTTCTCAAATCACACCCTAACGTCTTTAAAAATGTGGTGGGATGAGGTTCATATTGAATAATGTAGATAAACTATGTCTGCCTGACAAGAGCTGACCTGGGGCTTAAAATAAAACGACAATAACTGGACACCAACTTCCTACCTGCGTTTTTTTACATAGTCTTGTAATTATACTAAATAGAAATGCATGCAGATGATCTCTAAAAATATTAAGCAAACATTTGTAGACTACAGGTATAATTTAGGTAGGTGATGTACTTAAGAATGTACGCAAAAAAAAAACACTCAATGAATTGGATTTCTGTGAGATTAATTCTTAATTTCTTGAAATTATCTCTGCTAACAATTGCCGCTAGGTTTTTGTTTTTTTCTTCACCGAAAAGGTAAATTTCAATTAATTGAAATTTTTTTGCGTACGTCACTCATCACCACCAACCTGAATTATCTAAATTCTTGCTATTGGCCCGCTTGAGTTATTTCCCATAGCTCACCTTTTGTAACTATACAAGTATAGTTTTTTATCGACTGGAAGGACCCATGGAATAAGTCAAACGTTTTGTGGTCCACCTTAGCTGGAGTATATATCTATCCTGGTTGTTGTTTGAGCCCTGGTCTACCCTGATCAAGCAGATCTATGATCAATAGCGTTCCAACTGTGACATCTCGTAGAATTCGCGATAGAAAACAATAGATTAGAGGGGGAGAGAGTCAGCAAATTGGAAGAGGCGATTAGAAAGGGCAACGTAAACGACGTGCTAGCGACGAAAATAGCACTGGATCATTTCTTCGAAGCGAAACGTGAAGGTTGCATTGCTAGAGCCTTGTCACGTACTCTTAGACATGAGAGAACGAACACCGTTCGATGGATTTGGGCGACAGACGGTCGACATGGCAACAATACTACAATTAAGTCTTTGATGGACCATGATGAGCGCCTGCTATCCGATTCCAGGCAGATGTGTGCGGTTTTCTAGAAGCACTTTGCCCAACTATTTCAGGGTAATGGTGGCCCGGAGACGGTGGACTTTAGTGCCTACTTCGAGGGCTTGCCATGACCCTCGTTAAAAACGGGTGGAAAACCAGATAACGGCAGCTGAGATACGGTTAGTGCTGAGTGGTTGTGCGAGGCGAAAATTACCTGGCTTGGATCATCTTTCTTACGAGCTTTATGGATTCATGTCACACTTGTTCGCCCCTCTCTTGGAAGACGTCTATCGCAACTGGCAGCAGCTCTGGCAACATTACCAGGTGCGTTAACTGAGGAGTGTTTGCACTATTGAGAAAGGACGCGAACAAGGGTAACATCAGTGACAGTTTCCGGCGCATAACTCTTCAGCTCTCTGACAGGGATTATTATTAATCCTGCTGGGCGCCCACACAGACCCACCTCACTTAGTAAACTAGGTGTGTGTGTGTATGTGTGTGTGTGTGTGTGTGTGGGGGGGGGTTAATCGGTGACCATCTCACCATGAGACAAGATGGAATATACATGGTACTAGTTAGTAGCAGGCCGGGCCTGACCCGACTTACGTCGGCAAAATTAGATACCATGCATAAACCACTGTTGGAACTTTTCCGTTTGTTTCACTGATCGCTGAATTTTTTCATCGCTCATCTTAGATGTAGTATCGCATGCTATTTAGGAAAATCATATTCATTTTATTAATAATTAAAAAGTTACAAAGCCTTAAAAATTGCAATTTGGGGTAATTTTAGCCAATCAGAAGCGTCTATTATCGTAACGTCCGCGCGCCCGCGCGCCACCATAATGTTTTAAGATTTTAATGAAAGAGAATGAAAACAATACGGAAGCTTTGTAATTGAAGAAATTTAATATATATAAATATAAATTGAAAATTTACAAAATAATGACCAAAAAAAAAAAATTTTTTTTACAAAATAATGACGAAAATTACCAAATAATTTAGGGTTAGGGTTAGGGTTAGGGTTTAGGGTTAGGATTAGGGTTTAGGGTTTAGGGTTAGGGTTAGGATTTAGGGTTAGGGTTAGGGTTAGGGTTGGGGTTAGGGTTAGGGATAGGGTTGGGGTTAGGATTAGGGTTTACGATAATAGACGCTTCTGATTGGCTAAAATTACCCCAAATATGCAATTTTTAAGGCTTTGTAACTTTATAATTATTAATTTGTACAAAGAATGAATGATTTTCGTAATTAGCATGCGATACTATATCTAAGATGAGCGATGAAAAAAAATCAGCGATCAGTGAAACAAACGGAAAAGATCCCACGTTATGAATGAATTAATTTCAAAGATTTTATTTACTCTTATTCAAAACAAAAATGTTAAATTTATTGTATATTGATTGTTTTTATCACACTCTTCCTTATTTTATTATTATTATTTTTTTAATTTAAAAGAATGCAAGATATTTCACTTCAGAGTTTTGTTAGATTCCTTTCCAATTGTAGATTCTACAAAGGAATTTTCCGTATTAATATAAAATGTCAGCTTTTTTTTTGCTTTTGTACTGTTTATTCTGCGTCTTATGCCCACTAGTATATTGTAAATATCCAAGTTATAAAGAACAGACCGAATGCAATTATGCCCTTTATTTTCAATAAGCAGAATTATATTATATTAAGCTTGAAATAATCCACCTCCTTTCACAATATATATCTCACTCCGTTATGCCTATCGACAATTTACTCATGAAGAAAGATCGGAACATACACATGCTAGCACACTTGAGATTTTCTTCAGATGCAGACACTGAAGAGATCAATTTCATCTTAGTGGTTAGAGATGAGCGTGAGATGATGGTTATGGTACACACATTTTTTCCAGCAGATACCAATTCATCTCATTTGTCATGTTTGATGCTCGAGTAAATTCAGCTAGGACTAATACTTTCTAATTCTTACCAACGAAGATACAACTATATATAGAGGGTGATTCAGAAGACTCTTTAGCATTCAAATGATATATAACAATTTTATTTTTTATTTTGTTACAATTTAAAAAAATATATTTTCAATACTTTGTTTGCTATAT
>JAOPJM010426979.1:0-11213 GCA_027124095.1 Muusoctopus leioderma | reverse complement strand
ATAAACATTCCTATCGTAAACCCTGGTATGTATAACGTAAAATGCGGAATTTTAGGAACGTAGTGATGTTCTGTGTCTGCAACAATTAGACCATAGCAGAGTTTATAGGTGAGCTTAGTTTTTAAATTTCAATTGCTGTGATGACTGAAGAATCTAACGTGTCGAGCCCTTACTCTTCACACTGTCAAACCTTTGAATCTTATATAAATCCTACAACATACAGAATGTTCTGGCTGAAATTCCTCATGCCAATATGTTGAATTTTCTCTATAAGGTGTAGTGCAGTTAGCAACATATATAGTTTAATTAGGTGAATGGCCTTATAGTGCGTACTTTCATTGCTCTACGTCTGTGATTATATAACTCATAACTCAATGCAATAAATATAAACATATATTGGAGTAGAGCATTCGTCTAAACATTTCCATTACAGATTTGTGGATTTTGCTAATATTGAAACCAAATGCTGAAGGCGGTATTATAACTTATATGTATATATCACCTAGTCTTTTGGTCGATTACATGATTACTAAGTCTCTGTTAATCTGGTGCGACACACCGACATCAAATGTTCGATGATGCTGTTTGCTCCAAAGCAGGAAGGAAACGTTCGGTTAATCGAGATAATAAATAGATTTCTAATACTCGACTGAAGATATTTTATTTCAAATACGTTGCTAATATAAGTGCAGGTGTTCTGTAATTCATAGATACACAATCCCCACATACTCTAATATATCATTTTCAGGGGACATGGAGGATCTGTAGCTGAGGGTAGTTCCAAAGAATGGAATACGTACATTCTAGCTGAGCCGAGGCTGTGTGATAATTACAATTTGAAATTGACGTGGTTTATGGTCATGAACGACAGAACTTTTTTTTCGGAATTGTTAGAACATAGATTTCAAACCAAATCGAGGCAGAACTTTAATGAGCTGATATCAAACGAATGTAAATCAAGGATCGTTTCATGATGATTTAAATGTTTGATGTAAAAATAAAAAAAAAATAAACATATTGTGGTATTCAGTTCGACAGTCAACTATTTCTCCTAGACCACCTATCCAATCTTCTTAAAGTTAGGCAAGGCAAGAGGTGTAGGGACAATGACTATTGCACGTCTATCAACATAGATAAGTTCGATGCGCTTCATGTTCAATTTTAATATTTTAAATAATTTTAGGTCGGAGTCTATAGCAAAACCACAGATTTAATAAAGATATTTTATAAGTGTTGAAATCACATATTTCATATTGAGGTGCAAACCATACACGTTCAGGACATTTTATTGTTGAATAGATTGACGCCATTACATGACCGGCATTTATTTCGTTAATTACAGAGAGATACAATGCAAAGTCAACACTAGCCGGATGTGATCTCAGAACTGATTGAAATAATCTCGTCCACTTCTCCATCGATTCTACTCTTCATAGCTCTCGTTTATATTCATTAATGTTATCGAAATTCTTTACACAAACTCTGTCAACGGTAATGTGATATGCGCTATCCTGGAAGAGATTAATCTGACTTAATATTCAAATTCATTTATATTTATTACGAAACTTTCAAATCGATTATTATATGGCATTTCGTTTAATTATTCTGAACAATGTTCTCATGTTTCAAAACACGGTATACATGATTTCGTCGCCATCTACGTAAGAAATAAAATCAACACAATCTAGTAAAACTTCACCTTCACATAAATGGAATCACTTCTACCATGTAAACATCCGCATATACCAAACATATATGCGTATGTTTATAGGTGTGTGTGTGTGTAGGTGGGGGGGGGTATGTGTGTGTGTGTGTGTGTGTTTGTGTGTGTGTGTGTGTCAATATAATTATATTTATTACTGAAGGAAGAATATTTCCTTTAATGTCCTTCTTATTTAATATTCTATACAAGCAAATTGAAACAATAAAATGTACGTGTGTATGAACAAATAAAATGTTCGTGTTCTGAGACCGTGTGTATGAGTGTCAATAAATATGTTTATAGTTTGTTTGATTATTTTAAGTGTGATTGCTATGTGTCTGTCACTTCTTTTACTTATATATATTTTTGCTATTTACTTAAAATCTTCACGTTGATTGTTTGTCTTGTTTTAGAACTCGACAATGTTTACTCTCTAATTCAGCTTCCTTCCCTTTCCTTCACCGCTCCTCTCAGACTTTACACATAAGCGTACTAATTCTCTGTTAGCCATTCTTCTAAATAGCTCGCAACACTCATTCGAATTCACTTACTCCCAGCCCAATGACAACACCGCGTGTTTCTCCCTTCGTCACTCCCAGACGAAGGGCAAATGAAGTCCGCGAATACCTGGTATCAAACTCTCATATTCAGGAATTGTTGTTAACACAGACCATGGCCTATCTCCTAGAATTCCCGGGTTTCAATCTATAGATGTATTTAGCTTGCTTGAATAATATATTAATCCACACTTATAGTTTACTTTTTTCATAAATAGTAGCGATCGCTGTGAACAAGATTTCGTCCCTTAAATCTTCATGTACAGGAAACCCACTTGAAAAACTACTGACAGTTGAGTTAATGTAAACATATTAAATGCAGGTAGCTTTTAAATGCAACCTCATACAAATTATATATGGAGAGATAAAACAAAATTTCTCACTGAATAATATTTTATTTCATTTCGTTTTTCAGCAGGTAAGGGAGACAAGACGGCACAAATTTAGCTCTTCATAGTATGTGACCTCATCAGTAAAGCGTAGTCTTTAAGGTACTGGCTGAAGTAGTAATGAAACAAATAATCACTAAGCAAATGTGCAAATTGTTTAGAGAATGCATGGCATACAGACGTCATTCATATGGAAAACAACCTTTAAGATCGCGATGAAATATTTAATGCATGGTGCATCAACATTTAACTAGAAATATGTATGCTGTGGGGTAAACCTTTTTATCAGTGACACCTATTGTTTTCGTTATTTTTTCTTTCTGTGAGTAGGGGAGAAACTTCCAAACATATTTCGGTCTTAGTATGAGCTCAACTGCGAAGTACAGCGTTCACAGTAGTTGTTTATGTGGTGATGAACAAACCAGTGATTAAATGTACATGATTCTACATTGGGCATGGGTTGGCGTAGCAAAAGAGAATTCACGCTATAGTTTCGAACAATAGTGTTCATAAATCCATTAGTCCATTAAAGTTTGAAGACCATCCCGTATTCGTCATCAGAATGAAATGAGTGTTGTAGTGGCGCCTTCTTCGTGTGCTTCGCCGTCCGTCGCAAAGCATCATGGGAATACTGATATAATTACCAACGCTGGATTTATAAATTATTCAACCGTTAAGTCCTGGTAGATTTTTCAAAGTTAATAACACTTGTGCTGCATTTGTGTGTTGATGTTTTATTTGTATAGAGCTATTAACTCTTAACATCCTGTAGGACACAGTTCCACACGGTATTGTATCATCCAATTGATATGAATTATTGAACTATATATATATATGTGGTGAAAGTGAACTATTTTTATATGAAATCACCTCAAGTACCTGCGTTTCTTACCTGTAAAATTCATAATAAATAAGCTGCAAAAAACAGTTTTTAGGCATTTTCTGCTCAATTATTACAGGACTTAGAAAATGTTTAACAGGATGTTATGAGTTAATAAAGCTTCTTCAAATTTACTCATCTCATTTTTTGGTGGAATTCTTTATAAAGTTGTAGTGTTGTCATCTACTGCTTTTCTCTCTGATTGTATTATAATAATGTGTTGCGAAGTCTCCTTGTTGTAAATGTAGAGTCATCCGACGAGAAACTGTCGTACAATGGAATTAGTAGGTGCAACTTGAAGTCTGTTGCTGTTGAACAAGGTTTCGCTTATTAATGTGGTGTTGAGTAATATTTCTATGAGTAATTAGCGAGGTATGGAGTGAAAACTTTGCTGATGCCTATGATACTTAGAAAGGTACGTCTGGTAGATCCTTTGTTGCTGAAACAATTAAGTATTTTCTGTGTTAAGTGTGTGAGTAGTGTGGTGTTTGAGGGTAGTGATCTGAATTGTTGCTGTGATATGGAGAGTAGATGGTGTGGATTAGCGATATCAAAAGTTAGCCTTTCAGGAATTATTTAGGATGGATATAGGAGAGTGATGAATCTGTATGATGTTACATCACTTGGGTTTTTGTTGGACTACAGAATTATTACAACTGGTCTCAGCCTACAGATTCTGGGAATTTGATAATTTAGGTACGACTAGTTTAGATGCTGTTAGTGTAGTGGTTCTATCTGGCGCTAAGTATTTTAGGTGCATATTTATGACTTTGTCTGACCCTGAAGTTGTTGTTTAGATCTCTTTTAGTTTTGGGTGTATATGTTACAAGAATAACTCCCCAAAAATTGTTTTCGGTGGAAGGTGGAAGGTACGTATTTTCATTTCGTGTTCCTGTCTTCTTTGTATCGTTTTTGGTGGCTGATTGCCGAGAAATGTTTGATAAGGGTGTTTTTTGGTGTTACAGTGTGGCTATAACATTTCATGTTGTTATTGTGATATGACATGTTGTGTGATGGTTGTTGTTGATGGTGTGATGTTGCTAATTCCTCTATTTAATGTTTTACTGAGAGTTTTGTGGTTTGTGTTGGATTCGCATGTTTGACAGTTTTCACTGTTATTTCATTGTTTATTTATTTGATACTGAGTTTGTATCGGTTATGTATGGCTGTGGTTTATTATATGTTTCAGGTGGGCTCTGGTCTTTATGCGGTTCTCTATTTCTGGTGTATAATTGGGTTGTAGTTGTTTTCTGTTGCCTATTACATATAAACAAAGTAGACGGCACAGATTCAGTTACCGATTGAAACCATTACTTTATTTAGAATGTTTATAATCTTGAGAAATACATGTCTAGCACAGTATATCACTTATTTATTTATTTTGTATGACACAAGGCGGCGAATTGGTAGAATCGTTAGCACGTCAAACAGAATGGCTCACTGCGCCCTGAGTTCAAATCCTAATGAGGTTAACTTTGTGTTTTATTCTTTTGGGGTAGATCAATAAAGTACCTGTCTAGGACGGTGGACTGGCGGAATCCTTAGAGCGTTCACCGGAATGCCTCGTAGTGGTATTTGTTCCGGTTGTTTGGGTTCTAGGTTGGAATCTCACCGTGCCTTACTTGGGTGGTAGACGTTATTAGTTACCCGGTTTAACACCACCTCATAGCCCTTTGGTGCATTTACCGGTAGCCACTGTTGCAAACATTCGGGCTATGTCTCAGGTGAGAGAAAATCTTCCTCCCGCCCTCCCACCAGACACGGAGAGCCTGAAAAAGGGTTATTGGCAACGCCTTCCCTCCTGACTAAGCAATAGAAAAATAAAATGATTACATTTAAGTCTATATATAATAAATTGAATAATTAATATAACCTTAAAATATTTATCTTCGACTGTTTATCGGTTCACAAATACATGAAAGTAAAAGCCTAGTGTTTTTCCTTTCTTACAATATATGGCAATTTATCTATATATTTAAATGAGATTCTACAACAATTTAGTTCAGATGGTTTGTAATCTTCAGAAATATATAGATCCCAAAGCATATACTTTTCCCTTTCTTAAGATTTAGAAAACTGTCGACCTATATATTTATAATCCAATATTTAATACAATTTTACAACCAATTAGACATAGCTAAGTGGAATGAGCGTGCGATGATCAATTAATATATTACATTCAAAACCAATTATAGATATCCGGTACAGTTCTTTGTATTTAAATATAATCAAAAGAAATATTCTGCAATGTGGAGCAGAAGGTAGCGAGGAAAGTAGTGATGGTCTCTACATCGACAAATAAAAACGTTCGTAAAGTGCAATCGATTATTTTGTCGTGAGGAAGATGAATTATGTTATATAGAAATATACATTAAAAATACAGAAGAGATAGAGAGAAAAAATAGAAAAAATATGAAGGAATATAGAAAGGCATATATGTACTCAAATAATATACATACGTACATATATTTACACACACATACAACGAAATTATACAAAAACAAGTTCTGAGAAATGTGGGTATGAGAATAGAGTATAGAGGGGAATTAGTGATCTAGAATTGCTAATATTACAATCAATTGATTTTAAAGCTACCAAATGTCTTGCTGTATAGATGACAACATCTAATTAGGGTTTCAGAATGTCTGTTGATAATGGAATCCTTATTTTTTAATATCTCAAGCGATTCCGATAGGCAAAGGTTACAACTATTACCATTACCTTGATACGGTAAGGCTTTTTTGACTACTGACCAGCTAATATTATAAGTTATATTTCTACTTTTGAGATCATGGATCAATGCCGATAACGAGGTGCTGTTCTTAAGTTTGGTATTAGAGAAGGAATGTTTGTAGTTACTATACCGCGATTTGAAATTACAACTTGTTGCACCAATGTAATTATAGTATCTGTTCTGTGTCTTAACGGTACTCTTATATACTATGTTCTTAACCAAACACTTATTATCTAACGGACATGATGCCTTGTTTCTACAGTTACATAGGTTTTGAGTCGTCGAAGAACCGTTAATCATATTGTTATGATTGGCATGTCCAGGAATATCAGAATTTATATTCGTCGGTTGAGTATGCAGGATGCTATTACTGTTATCTTTTAATTTCCTATTATTGAATCCTGCAATAATACGTTCTAGGTTAGGGGTTGTAGAATATGAGAATTTGGTTGTGTGTTTATTGAATGAAAGAATATCGTAAGGTATTCTGTCCGACACGCTAACGACTCTGCCAATTCGAATAATAGCAATAATATAAATAATAATATAATAATAATATACCTACAAATACACACATAAAGATATAGAGTAATATTGTAATGATCAATGAAATATAAAATATACCCAAAGCATTGAATAATACATCAATAAAGAATACAATTATAGCCATAAAGTTATTAGTGATTGGTTCATTTTACTTTACTCCTTATCGATTATTTATTTTATTCAGAACCAACACCCTCAACCCTTCAACACTTAGTCTAGGCTAGGGTACTAGTTGATCACTTTCAGAGTTTACTTGATGCAATATGCAGGGGTGGATTGGTAGCCCAAAAGGGCCCGGGGAAATACCTAAACTTGGCCTATGAATAGATCCTGGCGAGAGCAGCGTACCCATACAGCTGGGGGTTCGGGGTACTGCGAGAGCAGTGAACCCATACAGTTGGGGGTTCGGGGTACTGCAAGCCTCCGAGAAAAGTTTGAAATTTGAACATTTACACGGAGATTTTAGGCCATATTAAATGGGTATTAGAACATATTCTAAGGTCAGTATTAAGTACTTCAACCCATTGGCTTTTGATTCTATCATTAAAATAACCTTATATTAATAACAAATACTTAAAAACAGCATCGATTTTGTTGAAAAATCCACTCATTAAAAGGAAGTTGCTTCCGGGGCCCCTCTGGGATTAGGGGCCCTGAAGCTTGAACTTCATTAGTTTCATAGTAGATCCACCACTGATCTAGCT
The DNA here is from genome assembly GCA_027124095.1 of Muusoctopus leioderma. Taxonomy (NCBI): domain Eukaryota; kingdom Metazoa; phylum Mollusca; class Cephalopoda; order Octopoda; family Octopodidae; genus Muusoctopus; species Muusoctopus leioderma. Next base: position 3,701 of record JAOPJM010426979.1, on the reverse strand, counting down.
GTATCTGATTGTATTTAGTTGTATCTGGTTGTATTTGGTTGTATCTATATTCTTCCTTCACATGGTATTACCACAACAGCCGATACAACCAGCATACAACTACCCACATCATACATAAAATACACATCAACTTGTGTATGATGCTGCGTGGTATGTATATTAGTTGTATTTGTTACTGTAGTTGTTTAACCCGAGGTTAGCTCTGATCGAGAACTCCTATGATCAAGGGTGTTCCAGTTGTGACCATCCCGTTTTTAATGTATTTATGACTACATTTTCTACTGTATCCTTCCTTTTTAAGACGGTAGGGTGTGATTTGAGTGAGATTTGGAGATTTGGAGACTCCCTCATTGACTCGTTGTTGTAGTAGTACCATGTAGAAGAAAAATCCTTTTTGGACCTAGGGACTTTAATAGAAAGAAAATGGGGACACTTCCAGTCTTCTGTGTTGTGTGTTTGACATTTTGGATGCGTCGAACTGAGATTTTGGTGCTTTGTTGTGGTTGTTGTTGCCGTGTGGCCACCATGACAGCTCTGATCAAGAAGACCTATGGTACGCAGGTAGTCGGCAGATTGACTAGGCGTGACTCATCGATCTGTTGTTTCGAATATACCATGCCTCTGCCTAGCTGAGAACCAAATGTAACAGACACAGCTTGGATGCCAGTCGAACGATGTAAGCTCGGCTCACAGAAACATGTATTCCAACTCTAAATGTAGACAACATCCGAAAACGACGACTGTGTACGGAAAAAAATTCTCGTTGGTATTTTGTGTTCACTGTATGTGTGTTTATTGCTGGGATCCTCCAATCTTTGTCTGTTTTCTGCAGAGCCATTGTCCCCAACATTTTCTCACATTCATTGTTGATCTACGTGTCGATCTGTTTGTTTTTCTCAGGTGATTTTTCAGCGTTCGACAAGCGTTTTAGTCTTGACCATCCTGTCTATTTTTCTGGCAAAATGTAACCGGGAATGTGGTCGTGTGGTTTTAGGGAGATTTTGCTGCTATTTCTAACACGTCAGGTGACCGTATATATATGTTCGTTTTGTGCCAACCTCAATCAATTTGAATTTGGCTATTACGATTATTATCTTCACTTTATGGTCTGTAACTATATTTATAATCTAAGGAAATATATATTGATTTTTGACGAAACACAAGGTCTTATGTTGTTGTTTAGCACGAGAACAGCCCTGATTGGGCGAATTTATGATCAAAGGTATTCCAACCATGACCACTCTGCCTTGTTTTCAGGAATAGTGTACTTAGGACTATATTATTCAATGTATCTTTCCTTTTTTTAAGACGGTAGGGTATGTGATTTGAGGGAGATTTGATTGTTATTTCTAGCAGATTGAGAGACCAATCTAAATGAGGGGAAATGGGATATTGCGACGTTTATGACTTAACAGTGTAAGTTAAATGACTTCAATCAGATTGGAAATACATTGTCTCGGCTTGCTAGGAATTTGGCAATTGCTCTACAACACTTGTCACAATATCGGGAAAATGAACACTTTTTTCTAGAATGAATTTAAAGGTAGACATTAAAATAGAATATAAATAGAACGAAAAATGTAAACCCCAGGTAGGAATCAAGCTCAATCTTTTCGTGGCTGAATTTCTGAAAATTGCTTTGAATTGGTGGAAGCTCTCACTATACGTAATGTAATATAAAGGAATTGGCACGAAGTTCATATTGGATATTTCAACCGAATACTAAGTCCGATTTTGTAACCGCAGTTTTAAACACAAAAAAGGAAAGGTAGACAATTAGGATAGATAAATGATCTTAACACGTGACAGTGGGATAAATAAGGCTTATATTTCAAACAGAGAATGTGTGTGTGTGTGTGCTGCATACCCAGACACTGCATAGTGTTTATTAGGAAATGTGAGCTTCACTCCAGCTTGGTGCCCATTTCTAGTTTTATATTTGCTTATATTCTATCGACGAATGCTCACGTTTGCATTCAAAATACAAAAATATATTCTTTGAATAATCCTAATTTAATAAATGTATATTTCATTTTTTATTTTATCTTAAAGCTTCAACATTCCATTTGAATATTGATTTCATTTATTAATTACAAGGCCAATATTGGCAGAAAGAAAAGTCGATTAAATATTACTGGTATTGTATCGACCCTAGAACAATGAAAAACCGAATCAACTTGAGTTTATTTGAATTGAAAAAACAATAAAGCACAAAAATTGGCAATCTCAACCAGTTTAATTTCTTTTCACTTGGAATAAGGCCAATTTGTTAAAGGATAGATGTAGCCAATTGAATCATGTTGGCTACTGTGGCAAGCACTGTATTGCGGCGGCGGCGGCGGAGAGTTTCCAGTGAATGAGTTCATAACACAACTTAAATTTCCAGTTAAATGCATTTAACCTTATTTACATCGATAACCACCATGCAAAAAGAAGGTATGAACGCCACAAATTGCTATTTCCTTCGTACCTTATCCCATTCTTCATAGACGAGGGAACAAACCAATATTGGAAAGGGGCAATAGCCTTGATTTATAAAGGTAGATTTTACAAAGGGTGTTAGTAACGTGAGTAAAGTGAAACTGCTGTAACGAAGACTCGAAATGAGATCGTGGGTACCGCTCTCATTTACTCTATGGTGCTCATTAATGGAAGAAATCTTAGACTTAAGGAGCACACCATCATGAGTTTAGGAGGGCATTTATTAGGATTTTCATTGTTACCTTAGACATTGTTTTGAATTGTTGATGTATTTAGGATTTATTGCACGTAACAATATAAAAACATGAATACAAGAAATTAAAAAAATCCCATAAACTTAATCTAAAGTATCTAAACAATTTCACAACGTTTTATAAAGTTGGTAAATTTGTGCTATAAGGTAAATGAAATAGTTTTCCAAAACTCTTGTAAAAAAGTGATGACTTCTTTAAGAGGTTGTATTTGACAGTAAAAACCGCATGCGTTAGGCTATCGGCTACGGGATCGATAGTTCGTTATCGACATTGCTTTATCTCCAAAGCAAAGGCTGTTAAAGAGAGTTAACTCTAAGTAGGTATCATGGTACAAATTACTACAATAAACAGTGAGAGGTAGTGTGTAATTTACCAGTATTTTGTTAGCTTGCATTGCTGAGTGCAAATTCACTCATATGTGAAACCTATGTTAAACTGACACTTCTGTCTAGAATGGGAGATGTGTCCCAACCCCTTAATATCGCGAAATATGTAATAATCTATATATTTTCAAAATATTCAATTTAAATTAGTTTTAATCAAGAGTCCTTATATAGCCTGGACACATCATGTCCTATCAATAATCCACATACCATCCACCCCAGTCGTCTTTGTATTTGGTATAGATAGAAAAAAGAGAAACAATAGGATTTACAATATCTAGTTTCACACCTCCCATTTCTGTGATTGGAAAACATGGAGATGGCCATAGTCTTTCAGTATACAAGGGTTGAAAAAGTAGGTAGTATTGATTAGACAAGTAGGTAGTATTGATTAGACAAGTAGGTAGTATTGATTAGACAAGTAGGTAGCATTGATTAGACAATTTGATCAATTAAACCCTATTAAACTATTATTTGCAAAATTGCACGTTCCAAAAATTGTTGTTTTCTAAAACATAGAGTATATGTATATGTATATGTATATGTATATGTATATATCTATATGTATATATATATGTATATG
>JAOPJM010426769.1:0-11216 GCA_027124095.1 Muusoctopus leioderma | reverse complement strand
TACACTTTTACCTATTTCAGTCATTGGACTATATATATATGTATATATAATTTTCAAAAGCCGAATTAGTAAAAGAAGATATGGAACGGGAAATACTGGACGGGAAGTACATTGGAACCGATAGAATACAGAGATTGGGTTACACCAATCATTATTGTTTAGAAGCCAATCGGCAAAGCTCGTGTCTGTGGCGATTTTAAAGTCACCATCAACAATCAAAGTGAAGAAGAGCATTACTCATTGCCCAGATATGATAAACTATTCCATAAAATGGAAGGTGGAAATACCTTCATCGTAATCGATTTAAAAGACGCATTAACAGATCGAGTTAACAGAAGTATCACAAAATTTATCTGTGATCAATACGTCTTTACTTCTTCTTTACAACTACAACAATTGCAATTCGGAATTTGCCAGAGCGCGTGCTATAGTTCGACATTTTGGTGATCAAGGTGTTATCTGGAATAAAGTATTGTGCGGTGTATTTGGACGGTATGATCGTCACGGGGACGACGGATAAGGAACATTTAAATTATTTAGAAATAATATTTAATCCGTTAAAAGATTATGGCTCCAAACAGTATAAAGAAAATGTGATTTTTTCCAACAAAGAAGTCAATTATCATGACTATACTGTTAATGCACCTAGAAAAAGATTATCGGGAAAAAAACCAATGCTATTAACAAATTACCGATTACAAAAATATGAATGAAGTATTAGCATTTGTTTTGGAAGACGAATATAACGTTATGGGATGGTATTGGTTCGTTAAGATCGTGGTCAATATTACTGTACCGGTATATAATTTAACGAAAAAGAATGTACCATTCCAATTGTCAGATGATTGTCAAGAAAGTTTTGATGAGTTGAAACAAGTGACTGAGGCCACAGAGCTTAGACATTTACAATGAAAATATGCCACTATTTTTGGCAGTAGATGCGTCACCCGTCGGAATGGAGAGGTTCCGTTACAACGTAAAAATGGTGTTGGAAGTTAATTGGCGTTGAATGTATATTGGCATCTAAAAGAATGAATGCACATGAATGCCGAGATTAGAAAGCAGATAAATATGGAATATATTTTATATTCACCCTTCATAAATTTAATCAATTCTTATATGGACGACATTTTCATTTATTCTCACCGGATAAACATATATCAATACTTACATCTCAACGAATGTAACGTTATGAGATGGTATTGGTGTCGTACAAATATAAAGTACAATATGAAGATTGGAGACAATACACAAATGCTGAAGTGTTATCAAGACTGCCGATCGGACCTGATTACGATTTTGATGAAAGTCATACAAATAAAAAGAATCCTATTCTATCTGGATTCAGAATACATCAAATCATTGATGAAAGTCTCTATAGAATGCTGGTTACCACTAAAGGAATTGAATCAGCCATGAAGTTTGATAGCGATATTATCCGAATTAAACAGTTCATCGATAATGGTTTGCCAGAAAAACTAAAAACGTGATGCAGTGAATTATCACGTGAATTAATTAATTTTACAGTTCAATTTCCCTAGAGTAATCATTCCGAAAATATTACAAAACAGAATTTTGCCTCAACTGAATGAAGGAAATCATTAGAGCATGGCCAGATTGAAACAAATGAGTTGTAGATATCTAACACTGACCGAAAATACAATCTGATATAGATGTGAGAGTCAAATCATGTCTAGCATGTCTGTTAATCAGTTTCTAATGCACCTGATAAAAATATAATCAATGACCAAAAACATATGGACCATAGCAACGAATACATATCGATTATGCCGAACCAATTTACGATAAAATGTGGGTTATCGTCATTGATTCATTCTCGAAATTTCCATTTGTTACATCGACAACATCAATAACTACTAATGAAACGTTGACAATAATCCGTAAAATATTTGCCATTGAAGGACTGCCCAAAACAATTATATCTGACAATCGAACTCAATTTACATCATCGAAATTTAAACTATTTTGCAATCAATTAGACATTCAATATTTGATGTCACTTGTTTTCTATTCGGCTTCAAACGGTGATGCAGAGCGCTCTGTTCAAACGTTAAAATAAGGAATTCGAAAAGCATACGATGAAAATCATTCATTGGTGGAGAGACAATCAAATGTTTTATTCCCATATCGTTCTCTCCACATCCATCATTGGATGGAAAACCGCCGAGAGAAGTGCTGCACCGCCGACAGCCATGAACGATTACGTCATCATTATTGCCACCTTATGATCATATGGAGGGCAAACAGAAAAACAAACAGTTCCAATACATTTTATATAGGGTCATTTGTATTGGTCAGGGAATATCTAAACAGAGCTAAATGGGTTTGTGACAGAATTCAGTGATGTAGCAAGAATTCTCAGCACCCCGGGGCAAAGACACTTTTGGCACTCCTTCACACCTATGCCCGAATGTGATTGCCCCACCTCACCCTCCCTTGCTACACACAATTTCCACACAACCTACATCACCACTGCACAGATACGTCTGACAGTGACGAGGAGCACCGGTGCCATAATCGCCGCCATCATCAAACGACGAAGATAGATTTATTGTGATGTTAATTCAGAATTATCGACCTTTGTAATTATAATAATTGATTTGATTATGTTTAGCAAATATAAAATTATTATTATTTTTATTTTTATAGAGTACTCAATCGGAGATTAGTATGTTTGATCCACCTTTTATTGATCCACCTTTTATTGATCAAATAAGTGATACTGTAAATGTCACATAATGATAAAATATAAAACCAAAACGAAATCCTGTTTCTTGAAAACAGATTCGTTCAGTAATAAATATAGCACGTAGTGAGAAGGATATAAGTATTAATAATGATTTATTAGAATTATTTCTAATTTAATTGCCATCAAATATAATCTAATTAACGATTAAATCTGAAGTATTCTGATCACATCTACCATCATTAAATCTATTCATATTCTTGAATTTCAATCGAAACTATTGTCATTCCCTTTAACAAGTACTTATAAAAACCTATAATAACATTATAAGTACTTTACGAACAATGTTTCAAAGGATTACCAAATATAGTCAGACTGGTGAGAATTCTCGTTTTGCAAGTTATAAAATATGATGCTGAGCTAGCAGTTCAAACTAGCTAAACCAGTCAACATCTATACATCAATCAGTTTTCCTATTGTTCGAAGTTATATGAACCTCATATTGCTACATATGGTTGTGTAGAAGTTATGTGCCACGGATTCTAAACTCAGCTATTTGATCCCATATAAACTAGGATACTTGACTTTTCTCGTTAAAGATTAATAGCCATGTTTGTTTGTTATGCCATCGTGTTTATCTGATGAACATAAAATGATTAATCAGAGAAGGAACATGAATATTGACCATAAGGATACTCTGTGTCACACCATCCACTACATACAGTCTTTAACTAAACCATTCTCAAATCAAATCATATTTGTAACCGTGGTGTAAGGCTGTGTACGAAATAAGCTTCTCGCTTCATTATGTAGGTTAATAGTACGACTTCAACTCATTACGGAATGCTGACAAAGTAGACCTTAACTAATTATATAAGTGATCGGTTTGTTACAGCTATACTGAACTCCTAGACATGGAGCCTATTGCTAGCTAGCTGGTCAGGAAAACCCCTCTTTCACTGGATGGATCTGAACTTAGCACTGCAATGTAACGAAACTATCGTTAATATTACACTACTGCGGCAGCTTACTTTGGGGGAGTTTTCCTACAATGCAGTATCTATTTACAGAAAGGTGGAATAGTACATTTGATGATTAAGCGTTTGTGCCATTCATATATTGAAGCAGGTGGCACTATATAAACTGCCAACATTATATATAATATAAATATATGCAATAGCTGTGTATTTGATACAGTAGTCGAAATGTTATATTCAATGTATTTTTGTATATACAATGTTTATACAATTTCATATTATGAGCAATCTTTACATTTCTTTGCAGATGTGTAAATCTAAAGTATCTAGAAATCGCATCTATAATTATGCAGTCGGAACAAAAGAGCATTCTACCATAGGAAATGTGTGGTTTCCACATTTGAATAAATATATCCTCAGTGTATCGTACAAAGGATTAAAGTGAGTTTATCTTGTTTCTTTATACACGCATACGCACATAAACACACACACAAACACAGACACACAAATATACCCACACATACGCATATATTATTTTTTCTATTTACCTTTTTATTTTTCTCTGTCTGTTAATGTGAACAGAACTGTCTTATAAGCAGCCGTATATAATCACCTCCGTTTGCAATATAAGACAAAACGTTTCACCTGTAAATACCTATTTTCTCTCAAGTTCAGTTGTGTGTACATAATGCCTTAGTATTTACTCTACAGAATCTAAGAAACGCCTACTATGCTAATGCTAGATTAGTGACTTTCGATTATAGTAATTTCTTACATTTTCCTCCACCTGGTATTGTTTTTCTATGTAAATCTTCGAAGATTCTCCAGTTTAAAAGCTATTGAAATTGATTTCTTCGCTAACTCGAAGAAGAAATTACAGGAATCCTATTTTGTCGGAATTTTCGTTTACATCGTGTATAGTTTAACCTTTGGCAGACTGTTATTTGTTGTTTGTGCAGAAACGGTCAAATGTTCAACATTAGAACCATTAATAAAATCAATAACACAAAACACAACAAACAATCTTTAGTGAACAAAAATTGATTGTTGGGGGAATTTCAATTTCTTTCCCTTTCCCTCCACTGATGTTAAAACTGTAATTTGCTCTAACTCTGAAACATCATCATCATCATCATCATCATCGATTTACGTCCGTTTTCCCATGCTAGCATGGATTGGACAGAGATTTCTTGAGGCAGCATTTTACGGTCAGATCCCCTTCCTGACACCAACCATACTGATTTAGTATGGAATCCTACCACTGAACTACCGAATGGCCGGGCATTTGGTTATTGGAGATATAAACAAATGTCACCGGTTGATTTTAGCGATAAATGGCGTCAAGCGATGACAAGCACACGCATGCACGCACGCACACACACAAATATACAAACATACATATAAACATACATATATATATACATATATATACGACAGGCTTCTCTATACAGTTTTTGTCTACTAATTCCACTCACAAGGCATTAGTCGCCCCGAGGCTATAGTAGAAGACACTTGCCCAAGGTGCCACGCAGTGGGACTGAACCCGAAACCACGTGGTTACGAAGCCAAGTTATTAACTACACAGCCATATATATACATACATATTTATGTTTGTGTATAAGTACGTAAATACTGACACGAGAGAAAGGAGAGTACTCGATAGGGAGGTAGAGAGTTATATTATATTTTAAAAGCTGACACTTCACATCTCGTTACTGCAGTTTCACGTTACCGATCATCAGACTAGATGTGGAGGGCAGTAACCATCACTTTGTTACAGGGCCTCTGAGACTAGTGTGTGTGTGTGTGTGTGTGGGGGGGGCAAGGTATCCTCAGACCGGAGACCAGACCCGAATCCTTGCATGAGTGTGTACTCTGCTAAAGGCATTAATTGATCAGGAGGTTATGTTATACAGGGTGACGGATTAATTCTACCACACAAGTAGGCCTCAGCAGGATTTGAACTCAGAACTCAAACAGCTGGAACAAATACCGTAATGCATCCTGTCCGACGCTCTAACCATTCCGCCAGTCCTCCGTCCAAGACTCGTACTTTATTTATCTACCTTGAAAGGAAGAAAAACAAAGTTGACCTCGGCGAGATTTGAACACAGGCCGCTATCGATGTTGCCGCTAATTTCGGTGTGTATGAGTTTCCTTTTTTTATGTTTGTCTGTGCTAAGTGGGAGGGGTAGTGTTTTATAATGTTGTAGTAATGTTCTGGTGTGTTATATATGGATCTGGGCGTGTCGAAGTGCTGGTACATATTGTAGCAGGGACTGTGGGGGGTTGAAGCTGACTGGGGCAACAAATTCTGCCCCCTCACATGTTCTGATGATTTTTCATATTTTGCATTATTTGGTGTGTGTGTGTGTGTGAGTGCGTGGGATACACTCAAATAATATGATAATATAATAATATAACACTATAATGATATAATAGTATAATTATATGATGGTATTAAAATATAATAGAATAATGTAATATTATATCAATATCATAAGAAAATGATATGGTGTTAAGTGAAATAAAATATAGTAAAATATGTTAGGTGGAGATGTGTGAAGTGAAATAAATTTTCATATTTATTATGAGGAAAGAATAAATATTACACACATGTATATAAACACACATACATACACACACACATACACACTCTCTCTCTCTCTCACACACAGACATACACACACACACATATATATATATATACACTGGAGACATTTAAATCTATTTTCGAGTTTCACAAAGCTCATTAATTGACAGTGAGACATAAGACAGCTGTATTATATGCATATATACATACATGTATACTCACATGTAGATATATGTGTGAGAGTGTACGTCTGCATATGTGTATGATCTATATACTGCATGTGCTTGGATTATTATATACGTATGTAGGTATATAACATACGTGTGTCTCTGTTTGCGTTCAGGTTTGTTTGTGACAGATATGTATCGTTAATCAAATTATATAAAAAAAAATTGATTAATTTATTATAAGCTAACGGGATACTAATCTCTGGAGACGTTGGCATACAATATAATTGTTTCATAAACTCACAGTTGAATTGTTTCTAATAACACATATTGGCAGATTTCTCAGAAGTTGTTTATAATTTTAATTTTCATTAAACAAAGCGTTTTTATCTCTCACTTCGTATGTAGGACTTCAGACATGTCTGTGTTATTAATTCTCAGTTCAGTGAAAATGGTTCAAACGCTACTTAGCTGTTTACCTCTAATATGTGGTTGGATTCATATTATAAATATGATAATCACAGCACAATAATAATGGAAGTTTGGTGGATGCTTCTTTTGCACATGAACTGCTACAACTCTTTGTAGTAAAATAAATAATTAAAATATAAATTGATTGATGGGAAATAACCGGTAGAATAATACATGAATTTAGGTAAATAATTTATGGTGCGATATACTGAATGCTGGATGCCAACAATTGAAATTTCCCTCTTAGCTGGAGTATCAAAGCCAAACCTAGCAGTAATTGCTAGCGATTCTCAAAGAAAAAAGGCTAAAATAAATATAAGAAAATTAATTTACATGCTTAGAGAATAATCTAATTGTTGTGAGCAGGCATCGTGACTGCTATGGACATGCTTCGGTCTTATTGGACCTTGTCAGCGAAGTATAGTCAAACTCAGTTTGATCAGTCGACAAAAGTTTTACATGTAGATAAAGAGTTACGAAGATTTCTGGCGTGTAGTAATTTGCGTAATTGAAAAATAAAATGTGCCAAGGGAAACAACTCATGTGAGCCAATTACATGAATTTAGATAAATACGTTACGGGGGGAGGGGGAGGATGTACTGAATGCCATACGCAGACAATTCTCAATTAAGTAAAGATAAATTACAAATAAGTTTGCATGTGTACGTTTAATAATGATACTACTCGATAAATAGTTAGGATATTTAGATTTACAACTTTATAGTTCACACTTAAACATATTTATGTCAGTACATTAATTGGTGCCAACGACTGTACTTATATGCAAATGAGTAAAATCAGTGTGTGTTACTCATAGCATATATCATAAGTACGTTTAAGCTGCTTTCTCTCTCTCTGTATGACGAACAAAGTTGACACTCCGGGTGAGCCAGCAATAACAAGGCAATACTACTCAACTAGTTCTTCGGTTGAGAGAGAGGGAGAGAAAGAGAGAGAGAGATAGAGAAAGAGAGAGATAGATAGAGAGAGAGAGCTCTCTGTGCTTTACCCACAAGGTCTATTTACAAAGCGAGGCGAAATGTATGTTAATTATATATTCACATGCAAACTTAATTGCAGTTGTGGAGTAAAGTATCCACATGTAATTATGGATATATATATATATGCATGATGAATTGAACATGGAGTGGATATATATACACAACCCATCACATGATCTAGTGACAATGCTGATTCCAACTGTGCAGGATATCTGGCTGAATACTACGTTAAATTAATCTTAAACACTTTACCCCAAGCTAACAAAGTAGTGATCACGCTCATAGCATATTATACCTCTTTAAACGAGTTTTGAGACTTAATTCATGAAAGCACAGTATTTCTATATTTCATATTTCCCTCTATTACAAGACACCTTGATGTTTAGCTAGGTCCTACGTCCTAGCTATAGGGAGGTTCCATACATTCTGAGTAGATAATATCTTTCTTACAAATGCATAAGAAGAGAAATTACTTCATTAGGGATTTGAAATCAAACGGGACAGTTTCTCTACCAAATATATTCACTCCATAACAAGAATAAGACCTAATAGGATTTAAAGAAATATATATGTTTTAATTCTCATTCTCGTAAGTATTCTTATAGAGACAGAAATTAAAAAAATATGTTTTTGGTGTTGTAATTAATATAATATAGTATATTATATTATAGAAAAGTATAGGCGTCTATGGATGTTGTTAAGCAATGAATTTCTCTAGTAGGATGTCACATAAAGAGTAGTTCCTTAAAGAGAGTTATGCGACCAGTATTTTCCCATGCAACACCGCCTAGATTTCTCTCACTCTCTCTTTCCCACGAAATTATGAATACATACACACAGACTAGTGATATGTCTGCATTTCCTCCTACCGCGATGGCTTAAACAATCTTGATCTGAGGGCGAGAAACTCTTAATCGGAATTTCAGCTACCATAAGGTGCTGCATTGCTGAGGTTTGCTGTCATTATTAGCTAGTAATGAAGGGTATTAGCTAAAGTCAAATGTCACCAAGAAGTTGGTTTCAATTCTTACTGTAAAGATAAAGACAAACTATTATTTCAATATTCCATCAGATTTTATACATCCGGATTAGATCACAAGGATTATTAGCATTTCATCCACTCGGTGACGATACATCTGTGATATAGTTGGGTAATACAAAATAACTGCACTTAGTTACATAACATTGAAACAAAGTAATTAACCGTAGATCTTTGTCGAGTGCATTATAAGCATTTATTATGAGGGCGATAGTTATGAATATTCACCTTTCTCTCTGACGTAATATATAGATACGTTCAAAACATAAGATCTTATAAGAAGCTTACTATTGCATTAAAATATATGAACTCGATACGAGAAACAAAATCCCATTGCACAAATCACCTGTAGTAGTTGTTTTCCTAACTTTTAGTAGTTATTTCATTCTTAGATATTCAATTTCGTCTTCTTTGAGGTCACACATATCAATTCACAGTTAATGGCTCACCTCGCAGCTATACACTTGTTATATTACCGACTCAACTCCTTTATCATCTTCGTCAATTTCCTCCACCCTGCTCTAGAATTCACTTTCACCATCTCCGCCAACTCTTTTCTTCGTCTTCTCGTCTCCTTTGACATTCTGATCTTCTTTACTACTATGTAACCCTCAACACGATTATCTAGGCTCTTGCTTAAATTACAGCATCATATTGGCTCGAAAATAAAAATTCAATCTTCTTCCTGCCAAAAGACCATTTCCTATCCAATGTTTATTAGCAAATCTTTGATGCAGTGTTAAGATTAACCACTTAAGGAATTTACCTGAGTTATCTCAGCCTCCGCATGTTCAATTTTTACTAGTTTTTAAAAAAGAAATAAGATGGTTAAGTGGTTAAATTCTTCGCTACTCTCCTTTTAACGAAAGAAACACCTCCACATTCACCTCACATAAACATTTGTATTCCGTTCCCTTCACGATACTGTTAGATGTGTTTGATTAGTCATATTTATCAGGCTCAGCGTAATATATATCTTCCTTAGGAGACTACACTGTCTCTTCTCGGCCAACCTGCTGTTAGTGTGTCCGCTCTCTTATTACGATATTAATTGATACAATAAGTTACGGCAGCTTTTTTGTGAATAAATAGGAACTAATCAACAACAACAACAAAACAAAATCATTAAAAGTTTAGCGGACAACTACGTTTACATAAATGATATATTTGGGTGGTTCATACCAACAGATTCACTATCTCTATGCAAATTTAGCACTTAATTATGTAATTGTCAACGTAAATCAAATTCAATGAATAAATTTATCTGCAAGAGATAACAGAGGAAGAAAAAGAAATAATGAACGGTAAATGATGTGCAAGAGTATTATCTTTGCCGCAACTAATTCTATTAACTACATTATAGAAATCGACTAATGTATGTCATTCATGCAGCATGAATACTGATGAGAAATGTTACACAAATTAGTGGCTAAAGAAAGACAAAAAAAGTTCACTTAACTTGAAGTTGGGTTCTAAAAACAAGCATTTGCATATACACATCAGTATTATGCTTAAACAATACATGTAATATAAGTTACCAATTCAAGTATTTTCACTCTCCGTTCTAAATTTCGTCTACAATGTAGATACGATGCATGAAAAAAAAAACAATTAAATCTTTGCTATATTCATTGTGCAACAGCCAGTTTGTCGTATAACTAAAAGCGATGAAATGTACTGATAAAAGCTGTAACTGTTCTGAATGAAGACAATTTCATTCTGTACTTGTCAAAAGACGGATATTACTTTTCTTTATTGTGCTTTTCTGTTGCAAACCACATTTCACAATGATAGATCACCGGATATAAAAGAATGTAAGTTTAAATTGTTAAGAGGAATTAAGATATGTGAGCTTTTTAATGCTCGAATGGCAAGAAGAGACAAAGAAAAAACAAAACCACATTGTGTGCGCAATACTTTCACGACGTAAGTGGTGAAATGGACGAGAAAAAAATAAGAAGCAATCCATTACATAAAATCAAATGATGGGCAGAGTGAACAATATTCGATTAACTTAGACTACTATCTATTATGCTACATTCTAATGTTATTTCTGTTCACATTGACCTGGCTAAAATCAGTACATTAAGAGTTCATTCTGCTATTAATAACATATTAGAAATTTCGTTGTCTGTGTATGTATAAACGTATATGCTAAACATACATGCATACACATATATATAGACACACACACACACACACACATACACACACACACACACACACACACACACACACACACACACACACACATATATATA
>JAOPJM010426560.1:0-11217 GCA_027124095.1 Muusoctopus leioderma | reverse complement strand
CAGTATTAACTACCCCAGACATAACGACAACCATAATAAATATTGATGAATATATATTTCGGTTGTTCCCTGGTTGTAATTGTAAGGTAACTTTAACATTTTAACGCATACACATTGAACAGATTACGAACTTAGCCAAACCGTAACAAACTATTAACTAGCACCAGAAATTTCCTCATCAGTAGTGATATAGACTGCCTCTGCCTAAAAAAAAAACATTAAAAAAACAACATCTACTAACCACCAAGTGTTGAAGTGCACCCATGGATCAAGTCTGCATACATGAGGCAGATAACATCATTAGAGGTGGTAAGGGGCTCCTCAGAAAGTAATCCTTGACTGATGACCAGGGATACACACCCAGAGAAGTTGCACAACAGATCATCAGATGAAAAGCCGTATGCATATCAGCAGAAGGTCATGCATGGAAAACTTCAAAGTGACAATAACATAGATAACCAAATTAGTCTATCTTGGATCAATAACCAGTATATTAGCTCCCACTTTGAAAGTTATGCTTTTGCAATCCATGAAAAGAAATAACAATGAAATACTTGATGCACAAAAGAGATAGGAATGCAGGTAAAACACCTAAATGGGACAAATGATGCAGACTCTGTAGAATTAACACTGAGGATGTCACCCACATCATAAGCAGCTGTCCTAAAATGTCATCACAGTATTATTTACCCATGAGTCCTAATGTCATGGCCAAAAACATTGTACAATGCAATCTGTAGAAAGGATAGCTCTGAATATAAAAATATGAGTAGTTACAGTGCTGTGGAGGCCATAATCACTCATAATATGAAAGAATACTGGTGGAATGTTCCTATCAAATCTCAGTAAAATGTAAGCATAACAGACCAGACATAATGATCTGGGATAAGGAAAGAAATTGTGCACAGTAGTAGAAATCAATTGCCCAGCAGATGTTCACATAATGTTAAAGATTAACAAAAAATAAAGCATCTAAACCAAACTAATGAGACATTTGCAGCTACTCCACCCAGACTATAGCTTTAGATTTGTACCTGTAATTATTGGGGTACTCAATGCCAATTTTAAGAAGCTGGGATTCACAAAACCAGAAAGGATATAGTAAATTAGGAAATTACAGTTACACGCCATTAATGGAACTATGAAAATATTTAAAACATTCCAGAATTTCAGTATATAATAAGTACATATACACATGTGTAGACATGCAAACAAATGTATGTGTACACATACATAAGTCAAAACATACAGGTCCACACATACAATGACATCCATGCTTGCACACATATCATCATCATCATCATCATTATCGTTTTACGTCCATTTTCTAGGCTGGCATGGGTTGGATGGGTGATTTCGGACCGAGTCAGTTCATATTTGGAGTCACCACTCTGCAAGATGGGTCACTCGTATGTCTCATTTGGCTTGGTTTCTACGGCTGGATGCCCTTCCTATCACCAACTACTTTAGAGAGTCTACTGGGTGCATTTATCATGGCACCAACACTAGAAAGGTTGTTATGTCCATGACACAACTAAAGAGTCCTCTCTACCCTGTGTTTTTCGTTCGATTGCCAACCACTTTACAGAGTGTACTGGGTTTGTTTTATCATAGCACCAACACTAGAGAGGTTGTCCTGTCCACGATATGACTAGAGAGTCTTCTCTACCCTATGCTGTCTCCATTTGGCCGCCAGCCACTTTACCGAGTGAATAGGGTGCATTTTATTTTATTTGGTACCAGCACTAGAGCGGATATCTTGGACACCTGCCGTTCAAGGAGTACTCTCTACTCAACGTAGTCTCTGCTCTTTGAGGGCGAGTGCGACCTGAGAGTGTGGACAGGTGGGCTGGGTAGTGAGAGAGAGGGGAGGATGATGGATTCTTAATTTTATAATAATGATATTAATAATAAAGATGTTAGGGTTGAAGAATAGGGAGGTAATGAAGAGGCTGTATATATGGGAAGAGGATAGGTGGTGAGTGAATAGGGATGTGAGGGTATCGAAGATGCCGGGAGAGGGTGAGGAGAAATGAGGAGGTATTGCGGAGGTGGGACGAATGGTGAGAGAGGGAGAGGGGGGAGATGGATATTTTAATTAGAATAATGATAGTAGTAATAAAGATGTTAGGGTTGAAGTGGTACAGATGGAAAAAGGATGGGTGGTGAGTGAAGACGAAGGAGCCTAAAAGGTGGGTCGGTCAGATAGGACCGGATGTTCATATGTTATACATTTTACCGGGTCTCTATCCCATCATTTTAACACTTGTTTTGCAATGCTTACAAGCGTGGTCATGTCCTGTGCAGCACTGCGTATCACCAGTTGTCGCGTTCCTCAGTCATCTCCTTGTTCAGGCCCAGTGTCTTGATATATATATATATATATATATATATATGTATATATGTGTGTGTGTCTCTGTGTGAGTGAGTGAGTGAGTGAGTAAGTGAGCGCGTGTGTGTGTGTGTGTGTGTGTGTTTAGCTATGTTGTAATATCAATGAATTTTTACATATCTTCCATGTAGAAAACCCCAAATCAGTGACCTCAAACTGTCTAATCTTCACTTTACTTCCTCTATATGGCAGGATAGATTACTGTCTGTCTCTGTAATATCATGTTCCTTTGGGACATGATATTATGGAGTCAGGGCAGTATGTAGCTTGTGGGTTACATTTGCATCACTTGATAGCTTCATGTACTGTTCGTATGTTGATATTTATCTATGTGACTATGTTTGTGTGTATATGTATGTGTTTGTATCTGGGTATATATTTATGTAAGACGGCAAATTGGCAATCATTAGAGCTTCAGTTAGAATGCTTTGTGGTATTCGTTCTGGCTATCTGCACTCTGAGTTCAAATCCCACTGAGGTCAACTTTGCCTTCTATCCCTTTGGGGTCGATAAATAAAGTACCAGTCCAGTACTGGGGGCGTTTTTTCTCTGTCTGTCTGTCTGTCTGTCTCTCTCTCTCTCTTTCTCTCTGGAAGAAATTGGAGAGGAGATGGGCACCACAAGGTTTAAATTAATGCCCAAAGAAACACCATATGTTACAACATTGCCCCTACGATTCCATTAGGATTTAAAGGCTCAGATCGGATCGGTATGTATATATGTATATTTATTCTTCCTTCTTTTTAATTATTTGAATTCTTGCAATAAAGCTACCACTGATTTCTAAGAAACAAAGCTCTGTCACAGAAATGTAGATAACAACAACAGTAAAGAGTTACTTGCTGATTTTAGAAAAGTTTTGCACATTTTCACCTCTGCTTGCACATTGAATTTACAGAATAAGTGTTTCATGATCTGTTTCTTTGATGACAACTCCATTTTTTTCCAGGCTATTACTTAAACACTTACTAACATAACCAAGGACACCGATGATTATTGTTACAAATGTAAATTTATGATGAGGGTTGAGAAGTTGTAGGTTTCAAAGCACTTGTCAATTCATGTTCTCTTTTTCAATAATTTTTAATGAAATGTTCACATCAGCTGGGCTGCTGACCTCCACAACAGTACATAGTTTTCATTTTCTGTCCAAACAACTACATCAGATCTGTTGTATTTAGTGGATGTTTTGATGAGAATATTCCACTAATATTCCTTGTGTTGGAATGTATGAATATTTGCAAAATAAAAAAATTGTCCCTTGGCAATCCTTCCTACAGATAGCACTATGTATGTAAATATTTTTCTTTTTTTAATTTTTTGAATTCTTCCCATAAAGAAGTAGTTGGTTTCTAACAAAGAAACAAACTTCCATCACTGGTTGAACTTTAGAAAAGTCTTGCATAATTTTACTGTTCCTCTTACAGATTGTATTTGCAAAGTGCATGTTAACCAGTCATTTTCTTTGTCAGAAAACCTCAGCTTTCCAAGATTACCACTTAGATATTTACTAACATAGCCAAGTGCACCAATAATTCCAATAATTATACATATAATTGTGAATTTATAATCTGGGTAGTGATGCTGTAGGTTTTGAATCAGTCGTTTGTAAATATTCTCTTTCGCACTGACTTTGAGAAAAATGTTCACATCTACAGGGCAGCTAACCTCTATATCTATCTATCTGTGTAAGTATGTATGTATGTTTTCTCTTCTTGATTTTATATTCAGTATATGTTTTTAACCAGCCACCTGCTCAATGGTAATGTAAATAAATAAATAAATGAAATGTGAGACTGTCTTTTTTTTCTAAATTAATCAGAGGAAGAAGGTCAGTACCCATGATTTTCGCAGGCACACTCAAGGTAAATCAATGTGGTTGATGTTCAGTCTGAACATTTGTAGGTCGATGTCTGCAGGAAAACATAGGCGGGAAGGGAATTCCAGAGGTTGCAGTTCTGGGAAGGAAGGATTGGGTAAAGTGTGTGATCTGGTAGATGAGACACAGGGGAGATAACAAGAAGAGGAGAGACAGGTGTATCACATGAGCCTGAATGGAGGGGTTATGCAGCTAGCTAGTTTTATAAAGTAGAGGCTGTTGTAATAGTGACAGAAGCAGAGAGAAGAAACATCATGTCTTTGAGCTGGTGATTGAAGTGTGTTGCTGAGTGAATATTTGCCAATTAGTTTGATGGCTTTCTTTTGGATGTGTTTTATGATATTTGTGTATGTAGTAGAAGCACTGTCTTATAGATGTGAGCAGTACTTCATTGTGGGTCTTACTTGAACTTTGTAGAGGGTTAGCAACTTATCAAGCAGATATCAGGCTTGTGGTGCAATGGATAACATGCCTGACTATGGATTAGGAGGTTCCAGATTCGACTCCTGTCAAACTCAAAGTATTTGAACTTTGAATATACAATTTTTCTCAAGGTATACTTTGCCTTTCATCCTTACAGGGTAGATAATTAAAGTACCAGTCTAGGGCAGTGGAATTGTTATAACATCAGACAGGATGGCTTGCGATATTTGTTCCGGCTCTTTGCGTTCTGAATTCAAATCCCGCTGTGGCCTACTTGGGTGGTAGACTTAATACGTCGCCCAGCTTAACACCACTTCCTGGCCCTTGGGTGCCTTTAGCAGACTCTACTCTGTTGCAAGCATTCGGGCTAGGTCTCCAACCTGAGGATACCTTCCACCCTCCCTCCTCCCACCAGACTTAGAGGCCCTGAAAAAAGAATGTTGCCCTACCTCCTGACTAAACAATAATAAAAACGTCCTTTTTCTGTCTCTGAAAAGGATGCAGTTTTTACAGTGTTTCATATGTTGGGTCACCATGAGAGATCATCAGAAGGTTTTATTTGTGTGTTGTTCACAAGTCAGTTTTCTTGATATGTGTAGTGATTGTGTCTTTGTGCTATTGAAAGAGAATAGGCTGTCATGTCTTCATTAACGAATGTTCTGAATACCTTGTTTGTGGAAGCAGTGTATGTTTGTAATGAGTTGTTTA
The DNA here is from genome assembly GCA_027124095.1 of Muusoctopus leioderma. Classification (NCBI taxonomy): domain Eukaryota; kingdom Metazoa; phylum Mollusca; class Cephalopoda; order Octopoda; family Octopodidae; genus Muusoctopus; species Muusoctopus leioderma. The sequence goes on along the minus strand of JAOPJM010426560.1, from coordinate 5,815 downwards.
GGTTGTCTGTAGATGACATTTGTGTGCAGAATGTTGAGTGAAGCATAGTATCATCTGCCAGGAATGTGTGTTACTAGGAAGTGACAGCAAGTAGGTTGTTAATGTACAGAAGGAATTGTGTATATAGAGTGCAATACAATGTATTGTAAAGTAGTGTAATCTAGTGTAGTGAAAGTGTATTGCAGAGCAGTTTAGAGTACTACTGTGTAGTATAATGCAATGTAGTGCACTGTAGTGCAGTGTGATATAGTGTAGTATAATTTAGTGTAGTGTAGTATTGTATAATGTAGTATAGTTTACTGTGTAATTTAGTCTAGTGCAGTGTAATTGAATGCAGTCTAGTGTAATGTAGTGTAGTGCAGTTAAGTGTAAGAGAAGTGGTTCCAATGTTGTCATATATCAAGTAAATGTTTCTACCTCAAACCTGTCACTTATTCCAATAATCTATTTCCATGTGTCCAGACATGAGTTCTTTCAACTGGCACTAAGTGGTAATAGAAACATTGATAATGCGGCTGTTGTATTGTTTGATGTTGTTATTACTAGCATTGTGCTTGTGGTTGGGTTAATGGCAGGAGAGTGATGACAAAGGAGTTAATAGTGGTAAGAGGTTGTGGTTATAAAGAAGTTGATAGCTATCTAGATATTTATACATTTGTGTATATATCTGTATGCATGAGTGTGTATGTATGTGTGTGTGTGTGTGTGTGTGTGTGTAAATGTGAATACATGGTCACGTGGTTAAGAAGTTCACTACTCAATCACAAGGTTTTGAGTTACATCCCACTGTGCAGCACCTTCAGCAAGTGTCTTCTATAGACTCAGTGACCCGAGTGAAACTGGGTAGGCAGAAACTGTGTGGAAGCCCATTGGATGGACCGTACCTGTAATTTTAAGGACCACCCTTGTCACAAAGAGTGTCACACTGATACTGCCTGAGGACTACATTAAGGGTACAAGTGTCTGTGGAATGCTCAGCTGCTTACACTATAATTCAATGAGTAGGTAGTTCTGTTGATCAAATAACTGAAATAATTGTCATCAAAACTGCCAAAGGATCCACTTACATATATGTGTGTGTAAGTGTGTGTAAGTGTGTGTGACAATGTTTTATTTGTTGTGGCTGTTGTTGTTTCTGTTGATGTATTTTTCTTTTTGTTGTAGGATAAAGTTGAAATCTTTGCTAATGTCGATGGTAGTTAGAATGGTGTGTGTGTGGGCTTTGTTGTTGTTCTAGTCGTTATGTATTTTTTTAGTAAGGTTGTGAGTAGTGTGTTGGTTGTTTGTAGAAGTTGGAGTTAGTGATATCAAGGTTAGTGATATCTAATTCTTTCGAAAAATTTTGAGCATCTACATAGGAGGGTGATGGGACTGTGTGATGCTACATCACTTGGATTTTTATTGGGTTTTAAAATTGTGATAATTTTGCTCGGTTTCCAGATTCTGAGAATTTGACAATATTGATATGAGTAGTTGTAGACATTGGTGAGTGCAGTGATTTCTTGAGGCCCTAGGAGTTTTAAGTGTATGTTTGGGATTTTCGTATCGTTTTTCTAGTATCTGATGGAAGGAAGGTCTAGGTGGAAGGTGCAAATTTAGGGATTTCCCTATTGTTTTTCTAGTATCTGATGGAAGGAAGGTCTGGGTGGAAGGTGCATATTTTACATTTTGTGTCCCTGCCTTTTTTTAATGGTTTTTGGTGGCTGATATTCAAAAAATATTTGTTAGGGAGTGTGGGTATATTATCTGAAGTTGTTATTGTGACATATGGTGTGGCCATTTTTAGAGTTGTTGATGATACTAATTACTTTGTATAATATTTAAAAGATTGTTTTGTTGTTTATCTTAGAAACAAATCTTTTCTAGTTTTCTGTTTTTCTATAGTTTATTTTCTTTGTCATTTCCTTGTATAATTTCTTGATGCTGAGTTTTATTTCTGTTGTGTGTGGTATTGGTGTATTATGTTTGAGGCTATCTCTAGGGATTATATTTTTTATGTTGCCTTGTAGAATGATTTTTTGGAAGCATCTATAATTATTTTGTTGACTGTATATACTGTGGTGTCTGTTGGTAATTGAGGTGTTGTTGAGTTCTGTAAACCTTAATTCTGTATTTTTTTGGTGGAAGTGGTTCCACTGAGCTTTTAAAACTTTGTGAAAAAGTGTTTAATTTATTCATTGATGTGTGAATGCTGGGATGATGATAGGTGATCAGAGGAAATTTAGGTGATTGTTTGCCATATGATTGTGATAACAAAGACTGCATCACAAAACTGGCCTTCCTATTCAGGGCCAGAAAATACAACTCTAACAACTACTAACCCTCTACAAAGCTCAAGTGAGATCCACAATGGAGTACTGCTCCCACATCTGGGACAGTGCTGCTGCTACACATTCAGACATCCTAGACCACATCCAAACAAAGGTGACACGACTGATTGGCATGAAGTCATTCATCAACACACTCCAACCTCTGGTCCACAAACATACTGTCTCCTTTCCCTGCCTTTTCTACTGCTACTACAGTGGCCTCTTCTCTTCGGAGTTAGCTGGTCTCATTTGACCTCCACTCAGGCATTCCTGACTCCCTTGTCTTTCCTTCTCTAATTACCCATATTGTGCCCACCCCTCTCCCAGGCCCCATATTAACCACTACACTCAGTCCTTCCTTCGCAGAATATCGACACTCTGGAATTCTTCCCGTCTATATTTTTTTCCTACAGTCGTGAATTTGCAACTATTCAAGAGAAACATTAACTGCATCAATCTCCTTGATCTTGGAGAATCTGCAGAGCCTTTTCTTCTAGACCAAACCAATCAAAAAAAAATGTAGAGTTGATTGCAATGTCTAAAGAGGAGTTGGTGAAGTTAGTTTCTGTGGTATGTAGGTGTGTTGGTGTGGATTGTATAGGATGTAAATAGAATTTAGTTGTAATGCTATTGTGTTATCTGTATTCTTTTTCTACCAGGATGTATTGTGTGCATTGATGTTTCCTCAGTGATGCTGTTTGAGAATGTGTTAAGGTGTTTTAGTTGGAGTGTGTAAACCTATGGAATGGTTGCTAAGGTTGGAGGTGGTTTGTATGTATATATTATTTATGTTAATATGTTTCATGTTAGCTTTTATTTTGAATGCATTCATTTCTAGCATGTTGTATTGCACTTTTAATGATTGAGTGTCATTTGTGGTATCTTTGTACTGGATGAATGATGTTATGTATGTTATGAGACCTCCTCAGTATGTCAATCTGTTTTTCCTTATCGATGTGTAATTTGGAATTTGAGGTGTCCTGTGTTGGGCTTGTCATTTAATTTTGTGTATAATAGTGACATGAATGCCATGGGCATTGTTAACATTTTTTAGTTCCATAAAAGTTTTTTTTTTCTTAGGCCATTACTGTTATATTGCAGTATATTTAGACTTTTTTGTGTTTTATTTCCATTGTGTATATTGGTTATTTTAAGTCTTACTCTGTATTTTATGTGTGAGATGCTTGTGCTTTTGTTGTTGTTGTTGTTGTTGTTGCTTAACCCCAGGTCAGCCTTGATCGAGCAGACCTATGATCAAAGGCATTCCAGCTATGACGATCCCATCTTTTTCCTATGTGCAGGGAACCCAGGATCACATTATCCACTGTGTTCTTTTCAAAAATGGTAGGGTGTGATTTGAGGGAGATTTGACTGGTATTTCTGGCAAGTCAAGTGACCACCTAGAATCTCCCTCGTTGGCCCATTGTTGTTGTTGTTGTTGTTGTTGTTATTTAGCTCCAGATCATCTGTTACCATGCTGTCCTTTTTTCTTTTTGGACAAAGTGTATATAGGATTGTTATTGTTGCTAGTGGTGTTGTTGATACTGTTACTGTAGTTGTTGTTTAGCCCCAGGTCAGCAGACCTATGATCAAAGGCATTCCAGCCATGACCACCCGTTATTTTTCTTTTACAGACATAGTGTACCATTATCCAATATAACCTTTCCTATTTTTAAGATCTGAGGGAGATTTGGTTGCTATTACTAGCAGGTTGAGTGACAACGTAGGGGCTTCCTTGTTGGCTTATGGTCATTGCTGTTTAGCCCCAGGTCTAGCTTGATCGAGCTGACCTATGATAAACGACATTCCAGACTTGACCATCCCATCTTATTTTTAGACATAGTATAACTAGGACTACATTATCTATTGTGTCCTTCCTTGTTTAAGACAGTAGAGTGTGATTTGGCTGTTATTTCTAGCAGGTTGAGTTACCACTTAGAGGCCTCACTCTTAGGGACACTTGTTGTTGATTGTTGTAGTGGTGGTGGTGAAGGTAAGAGAAGGAGGGGTATTCTCACCCTCCAATTACTGCTGCCATCTTCCATATTGCATAAAATGCTGTGACTATTTACAACAACAAAGAAAGAGAAAAAGACAAAAGCAAACAGACAAAACAGTTTTAAAATAGATTCAACTAATTATGAGTGACTAATTTAAACTGGCTAGTGTCTCCTAGATTGTTATATACAGACCTGTCTCACCTCATCTTCTCTCTGTCTGTCTGTACTTAGCATGTTTTACACACACACACACACACACACACACACACACACACATACACATGTACACAGACACGTATATTTACAAACACACTTACACACATACAAACAGGCACACACATTTACAAGCACACCTACACACTCGCACACATTCGCACACACACACACACACACAGATGCATTCATATATAGAGACATACTCCCATGCACATACACACACATAGACAGAGACACACATTCAACTATGCACATTTAAACACACATTTGCAAACACACATTCACACAAATATACCTACATATAGATACACACATTCTGACACATCTATATACATGCACTTGTACAAATACACATACATGTACTTAAAAACACATATATATACACACATAAATACATACACACTCACACATACATAGATGTACACACATACCTATATACATCCTCTTGTACATGCATACATATATTTACAAACACATAAACATATGTACACACATACACATATACATACACTTACAAACACACTAACACATATACACTTACACACATACACACATACACTTAAACACACACACATATACATAGACTGTAAATGCATACACATATATACTCTTTCACAAACATATGTGCTCTTACAATCACACCCACATGATGCACATATACCCTTACACATACATATGAACTCTTATTGACACACATATACTTCTAATTGCACACACGCATATACCCTTACACATATACCCTTACACACACACATATGTACTCTTTCAGATACACATATTAGTTAGTAAATAAATCTCCGTCAGTTTCAACAATGAGTATTCCAGTTGTTTGATCAACTGAACTACCTACTCATTGTATTAGCATGTAAGTGGCTGAGTATTCCACATACATTTGTACCCTTAACATAATCCTCAGGTAGAATCAGCATGACACAGTGTGTGACATGACTACCCTTTGAATTACAGGTACAGTCCATCTAATGAGCTTCAACACAGTTTCTGTCTACCTAATTTCACTCACAAGATTTGGGTTGACCTGAGGCTATTGTAAAAGACGCTTGCCCAAGATGTCACAGACTGGGATTGAACCTGGAACCTCGTGATTGCAAAGTGAGCTTCTTAACCCCTCAGCCATGCTTTCAATCACACACACATACACATACACACACACACACACACACACAATATGCACATACATGCATATACCCTTACACACCTGCACATGCATTCTTACAGATACACATACTTTAAATCACACACACACATACATACATGCATACATCCACATAT
>JAOPJM010426455.1:0-11218 GCA_027124095.1 Muusoctopus leioderma | reverse complement strand
GTGTGTGTGTGTGTGTGTGTGTGTGTGTGTGTGTGTGTGTGTGTGAAATAAGAATGATGCAATTGCATAGTAAAATAAAAGCAACAACATCACAATAAAAACTAACAAAAATATTGAAAAATAATTTTAGTGTCTTTTGATTTGTTAGTTTTTCTTCTTAAGAAGAACAAGTTCAGGGTTCTATCCATTAAAAAAAAAAATATGATACCAGGTATTTTACCTCTAACAATGTACCATCATCACCAGCCTCTACTACAGCATCATTGCGTTCTTTGAAGAGATTATTTAGTTGACTGCAGTCTGAGAGATACGGCATCTATTCGAGTCAATCAAGAGTTGGCAGCCTGGCTAGCCGTGGTGGACAAGTCAGGCCTACTAGGCAAATTCAAGACGTGGATGTACCAGTATGGTATCCTCCCATGGATTCTCTGGCCCCTCTTGGTCTATGAGGTCCCATTATCCACTGTTGAAACTGTCACCATAATATCGTTAAGACCAGACGTGGTGCTAATCTCAGAAGCTTCCAAGCAGGCAGTTCTATTAGAACTCACCATTCCCTGGGAGGACCATATTAAGGAGGCCAACGAAAGAAAGAGGGTAAAGTATAAAGAGCTGGTGGATGTATGTTGAAACAACGGGTGGTAAGTGAGAAGTGGGATGTAGAGGGTTTGCAGCCCCCCCCCCATCCAGTAGAGCCTACAATGTGCTGGGCATCACAGGAGCCAGTAGGCAAAGGGCCATGAAGTTAACCACCGAGGCAGCAGAAGTTGCTTCAAGGTGGCTGTGAATCAGGAGAAGTGAGCCATGGATGGGGTAGTGCTACCTGGACACAAGCCGATATTGTATATTGATCAACCATGGCTGAGTCACCTGGGAGAGGGTCTCTGATGTTGTAAGACCCGAAACACCCGATGACCCCAGGTAACATCACTGATGATATGTCCAGATGCATCAAAAGATGGTGTATGGAAAATAGTGAGCAGTGATAGTGGTACCTCTATCAATGTCCTATCTCCATTAGTCACTACTAAAGCATCAGTATTTTCTTTGAAGAGAGGATTTCGTGAGCAGTGATAATAGTACCTCTAGCAATGTACCATCTTCATCAGCCTATACTATAGCATCAGTGTGTTCTTTAAAGAGATGATTTAGTGAGCAGTGATAGTAGTACCCCTAACAATGTACTATCACCATCAGTCACTACTATAGCACAGTACGTTCTTTAAAGAGATGATTTAGTGAGTAGTGATAGTGGTACCTCTCACAATATACCATCACACTCAGCAGTCACTACTCTAGCATCAGTGTGTTCTTTAATATACGATATCGGGTATTTTATTGTTTTAAATCTAGTCAGTTTGAATTCTTGGTGTGTTGGATTGCATTCACTAGCCTCCCATTTCTCTCGAAAGAAACATAGTTTGCTATATAACACAGTACTTTTTTGTAATATCTCTTTTGTAATTTAATTTTTTTGCTGTCATAGGGCAGATGGCAATAATTCATCGATAATTAAAGTAACTAAAATTTAAAAAATTTAATCTAGAGCTTTTTTCAGTTCATGTGTTTTATAAGACGTGTATAATAGTTATTAAAACCTTCTGATTGCGCTTATAAAAGCTTACATAACATTTCTGTTTTCTTAAGAATGGTGAACATCATCACAGAATTGACCCAGTAACACCATTCCTTTACATGAGCTTCCATTAATTGCATACTTAAAATTGGTTGTTGAATGAACTAAAAACGATGAAAAGTATCACTTTACTATATAAAAATCATAAAATTTGCAAAGAAATGTTAACATCGCATGAACACATACTTGATGTACCATCCATTAACTATACATTTAAAAAAATCATAAGTAGTCCATGTATTTTGCACCTGAAGCTTAAGCAACACTCCCCCACAGATTAATTAGCATAAATTATTCAATAGGCCCGGAAAAGTCAACATTACATTAACGTATAGTTGATGTACCATTTGTATCTTCATCATTTGCACGTTAAAAAATTACTGAGCCCCCACTATATTTGGGGACATTGAAAATTTTGATCTAGGATGTATACCCAACCAGTCAATGAAAATTTTAGGTTGCACCAAAGTCTGAAATTAAGCATATAAATGGCTCATGCCCTATGGCCTAAATCGGGCGGATATTGTTGTCATGGAACACACGGAAAGGCAATGACTTCTAATAGAAGTATCAGTCCCAACAGACGATAATGTATCTCTCAAAGAAATGGTGAAATTATCCAAATGTAAAGATCTGGAAATAGAGATAATCAGAGTATGGGGACTGAACACAGAAACAGTTCCTATAATAATAGGTACCTTAGAAATGATTAAAAACATGCAGACAAATACATAACCAGACCACAGGGCTTATAAATATGCACAACATACAGAAAATAGAAGTACTAGGTAGTGCACACATATTATGGAGAGAACTGTTAATACAATAGAAAATACACAACCAAAAAGGTGATTCCGGGCACCCCGCACACAACCCCGGATTGTCTTCAGACACCAAAGGTAAGTGCTTTCTCTCAGTTCTTGCTGCCAGCTTTCAGCTGTATAGTTAGTGAAGGCCTATTCAGCCACGCCAATTTTGCCACTGTCACTCACCTTTCATAAAATTTACTTGAGGGCAGCATCTCCCTTGCTACCCTTACCTTCCTCCTCGAGTGCTACTTGAAGAAGTTTATGAGGGCTTGGCCTGAGAAGAAAAGCTGTCCTCAAATCTTTCAAACGCGTCCACCATACAACTTCCTTCACCATATCTACCAGACAGAGGAAGAATCGGCTCTTCCTTACCAAAGGAAGGTCGTGGTTTGATCTTCATGATAGACTCGGCTGATAGCCAGACCCGTCTCGCACGTGATAACAGCTGTTTGGCCTAAACACACAAATCAGCAATGTACGAACATGCATGTCAGACGGTTTCGCCACCCTGCACGCATCTCGGACAGGTTCAGTTGCTGGCGGCTGCACAGGACCATGCCTGTAGAGTTTATCTCGAACAGGCAAATATCCCCTATAGCACTGCCAGGCCAAGGACTTTTGGAAATTGTCTATAATTCCTGACCTGAAGGACCTTCAGAAGAAACTACTCAGACTGTCCTCGTCGACGTCCAGAATCGCATCCAGGCCATCGTCGCTCATATCCTCCACTAATCCTCTATAGAATGCGAGAGTTGACTTCCACATGATCCAGCTGGTAGAGTGCAGTGAGGGCCCAATCTCCGTCTGCACTTACCCCAAGACTGCAGCTCGGTCAAAAAGACGAGCTGCGGAAAGACGTGTTCCACGAAAGTTGACCACTCCTGTTCACTGTCGTCGTCATCCAGGAATTTCTGCAAATGCGTCAGCCTCAGCGCATGCCTATGCATCATCAGCTGCGGCATCTCGATATCCTCTAGTAGTGAGCGTTGACAGCAGAAGGACCACCTGACGAGTGGAACATGGCCTTCTACAAGAAGCGAAAGGGGCAATGTGGTCAGATGTTTCATGAGACAAGGTACAACCGCCAGGCGATAGTACGCCGCCGAAGTGATATTGATGTAAGCTACTTCCGCCCGAACCTTCAGAGACAGCTTCCTCTCAGCCCATACCTGAGTGAGACTGCCCCCCCCCCCTGCTCACGACCTCTTCCTATTTTTTATCCACCTGGCGGTCTGGTCCGGAACCAGACCACAAGCATCTTAACTGAACTCTCGGTTCAGCGACAAGTTCCCGCATGGACTTGCCTCCCCAAGTCCAAGTTGCAAGCCCATCGACTTGTCCCGTATAATGCATGCTCCTGTTACCTCCTGATACTCCTCCAGTATGGTGCTCGATTTCCGATATGTCTGACACCATGACCGTGACGTCGTCTGTGTTTGCAAACACAGGTCTCCTGTGTCCCAGTCCTAGCGGGATGCTGCTCTACGTCTCCAAACTCCGCAGCAAAGACCCAGCGTCAAAACTCACAGAAGAGACGAGAGCGGGGTATTCTTGTCGGACCCAGCGCGCGATGCGAAATGGTTCCAATAGGTGACCGTTAAGTGTGGCTACTGAACATATACCGCTGTACATTGTAGTGCTTTAGCCTCTGAAGACGAGACCAAAACCGGTTAAACTTAGAACAGATATAAATTAATCAGAGCCTCACCGAAGCCAGATCTAGTGCCGACTCGATCTGCGATGTATTGCATGAAATGGAAGTTGTCGTAGATAGATCTGTCAGGGATCGCACAATTTTGTGCGCCTTCGACTAAACTACCGACGACAAGCACCAACTTCTTGGCGAGAACCTTTGCCAAAATCTTTACCTCTGTTTTGAGCAGACTTATCGGCTTGAAGTTATCTATTATGTTCCTATTTATTAGGATCCATCCTCAGCAGTGTCACCATTCCTCGGCTCGTCCGACATTTCTCTCTCTAAGCGCCTGAACTAATTAATTAACTAATTAATTAATTAATTAATACTTAATCCCCCGAGCGGCCGCACGGCACATTGTTGTTTTGTATTGTTTTGTATTGTTTCATCGTTCGTCTTGTCCACTTAGCGTTCGTCCTGTGTTCGTTCCTGTACACCGCCTAAGAACCCACGTAATGTATATTTTTTTAATATTACGGACGTGGCCATAATTATATACAGTCTTACTCATACACGTCGAAACTGCTTCTGGTGAGAAACTGAAGATGGCTTCTGCACGGTGGTCCATTGTACTGTATTTTTTGTTTTACTTCTTGTTACTTTTATCCCACCTTTTTCGTTTGTATCGTCTTTTTAGTTTTATGTGTTTTTACCATATATATATATATATATATATATATATATGTGTGCATATATACATGTACGTATCGGTATATCTACGTGAGAGCGTGTTTGCGTGTTTGTATGCATGTGTGTGTGTGTGTGTATGTGTGCGTGTGTGTGTGTGTGTGTGCGTGTGTGTGTGTGTGTGTGTGTGTGTGTTTGCATATTTGTAGTTGCTTACTAATTATTACTGTAATATCAATGACTATGGTAAAGTAATAGCAGTGGTGAATTTCAACAGAGTTAAGGAGAAATAATAAGCTATATTTAGCTAAAAGATATTTTAGTCATGCTGATAAAACTGTGCTCTGTTGTTGATCTTGTTTTGTTTTGTTATGGCAAGAAATGAGACTATAATTTCAACATCACGTCACATGAGATATGTGTTTTCGGCTCACAGCTTCGTTAATATGTGTATTTTCGTTCTCGGAACCGACAGAAAGCCTCCCAGGTCGTCTGAACACGGTCGTCAGATTTTTTTCTCTTAGCGCAAACTAGGTACCAATATGGGACTGTAAATTACATATGATATATATATATATATATATATATATATAAATATATGTGCGTGTGTGTGTGTGTATATATACTTGTATAAATACATACTAGTGTCCGTAGATACCAATGGTTTCATGCTGGAGAACCTGTAGATGGGAACTCGACAATGCTCAGGCTCTGTGAATTTCCAGTGTGGTATCTCAACACATGGGGTGGGGTCACCGGAAGTACCAATATCCTACGAGATTGTACGAGGTTGTACGAGAGAATGGCTTCATGCTGGTAAAAGAGTGGTCTAAGGGCGACAACACTAGTGTGTAAACATTGTGGAAAAAATTGTGAAAACATTTTTAAAAAGATGTAAACAAATTGTCTAGAGGAGAGGGAAGTGATAATTCCAGCTGGATCCGTTTGGGTTGTGAAGTAGGGGTTGAGAGAAAGTACGTGGAAATAAAGAAGAGGAAAAATGGGGAGAAGACAAGAGCAAGATGAGGAGAGAGGAAGGTTGGGAGGAAGAAATAAAGGAGGGGTTGGGGATGTTGGAGAAGGAGGAGGGGGTGTCCAATCAAGGTGGTATGGGGTCCGGAGGATCTTCTTTCCAGTTCTTTATTGGATACTTCTCCGAATGCGGACGTTTGGAGAAGATCTCACTTTTGGAGTTTAGGCTGTCATTCGATGTTTTAAGCCGGGGGAGATTTCAGCCCTTTCCGATAGGTATAGCGCACATTTCCTGCTTCCATTTACATAAGGTTTAGGACATTCCAGGATTTTCCATTTGACCTCGAGCCGTTGTCTTTTAGCTCCCAGACGTGTCGGGCTAACATGGTGGAAGTCCGTTCATCGAAGTATCTACATATAGTTTGATGGTTGTTATATCGTAACTTGAAGCTCTGTTCCGCCATCCCGATATACTGCTTCTTAACGGTGTTTTGGTTTGGTCTGAGCGAGGTGACTTCAGATTCCTACACCACCGACTCCATGATGCAGTCTTGTTCCAGAGGGCAATGATTTTAGTTTCTACAGGTGCATCATGGGGTGTTAGCCTTCTCCTTATTTTAAGTGATGATCGTATTAACGTTGGGTGGGGTGGGGGGCAGGAGTAGCTGATCTTAAGCATCCGTCGATTTAGTATCTTGTGGTTTTTGTGCTGAGGCGGGAAGTGCTTGTCAATCAGGGCCAGGGCAAGCCTAAATCTTCCACCGGCTTAAAACATCGAACGACTGCCTAAACTCTAAGAGTGAGATCTTCTCCAGATGTCCGCATTCGTAGAAGTATCTAATAAAGATCATTCAGACCATATACCACATTGATTGGACACCACCACCACTTTCTACCACACCCCTACCCAATTCCTATATTTCTTCCTCCCTTTCCCCGTCATGTTGACCTTGGCTTCCCCTGGTTTTTCCTCTCCTTCTTTTCCGGCCACTTTCCACCTACCCCACTCCAACCCCACTACACAACCAAACCGGTTCCAGCTGGCATTATCACTTCCCTCTTTTCGAGATAAATTTTTCACATCTTTTTCAAAATGTTTTCACAATTGTTTTCAATCCAGAGTTGTCGCCCTTCAACCACTCTGTTATCAGCATGAATCCGTTCTCTCGTATGACCTCGTACAATCTCGTAGGATCTCAGCACTTCCGGTGCCCGCAGGTGTTGAGGTACCATACTGAAAATTCACAGAGCCTGAGGATCGACGAGTTCCCACCCACGTGGTCTCCATCATGAAACCATTGGTAGCTACGGACACTAGTGTGTATTTATACAAGTAAATTTCACTCTTCTACGAATTGAGTTCTCTTCTTACTTGTACTTTTACCCAACACGAATATATATATATATATATATATATATATATATTTATATACATGTGATTTTCCTTATTTTCATTAAGTTCATCTAGAAGTAATACACAAAATCATTCAAAGTAATACGCAATCATCCTAATGCAAGTAACCATACTCTTTAAATTATTTGTCAGGCATCCTATCATACAACCATCCTAACTTGCCTTAAAGAAATATTTGCAGTATTAATGAAAGCTAGTATATTTATCTAATGAAATTACGTGCCTAACTTTATGAAAGCCAGAGAAACAATAATCAATAGTCTGATTTCAAGCTAAAATGTAATTATTTATTCAGTTACAGTTAATATGGTTTCTACTAGGCCAGATCTAATCATGATCTGTTCTACAACATTCCTCCAACAATCTTTGTATTATTTTACAATTAAATTAAAACAAACACCAAGTAATTTTTTTAGATGTCGAGACTTAAAAGTTATAGAGAGAATAAAGGAGAGGATGACAAGTTTTTGCAATAGTTATGGTGTTACTAATATAAAGCAGTTCTATCTGAGTATTGAAACAGGATTACAGATTAATTTTAACAAATACAAGCTGTTATATTCAATCACACCATACAATCAAACCCATATTGCTAAAAATAATCAAGAAACTCAATATAGTGTTAATTTATTACATCATTTTACATCCTGTTACAAACAATATTTTATATTCCCTAATTAGATGATGTAACGAAAATTGACTTTTGGAAGGGAACACTCTCCTTTTGAACTCGTGTGAAGAGATGATATACATTGATTAAACTAACAAACATCTCTTTGTATGTCAGTGTATGCTACATTTTGAAAGAGTAGAATCTGTGGAAACTAATGATGGTCTGTGTTGGTAAATAGTAAATGCCAAAAAGGTTTACAAAGTAGAATAAATTATTTTGTCGGGTAAGGAAGAGAAAACTAACATTCCAAGTAGCAGGACCCTTCGGGAGAGAGAGAGAGAGAGAGAGAGAGAGAGAGAGAGAGAGAGAGAAAGAGAGAGAGATGAAATGCTTACTTGTAAATATCACATCTCTCTGATTAACCCTTTTGATAACAATCTGCCTGACACCGCCCTTGGTTCTATGATAGAAAACTCCCCTTTTTTAAATGTTTATATTTATATTAAAACATTCTATCATAATTTTATGTTAGAACATTTGTTAAGATATATTCCAAACGCCAACTTAATAATGAAAAATTTAGTTATTTTACTAAATCCCACCAAATTCTTAATTATTTTCAAAATTAATTGAAAATCATAGGCAGTGTACTTCATTAGAAATATGGTAACGGAAGGGTTAAGGAGTATTTACACACAAATTGAGGTCAGCGAACTTACCGCTAATTGAAGCATTGGAGCTATGTGCAAACTTTAACGTAGGACTATCCTATTAGCTATCTATATACCTATTTATCTACCTACTTAGCTAGCGTTGGTTGGTTGGTTGGTTGGTTGGTTGGTTGGTTGGTTGGTTGGATGGGTGGGTGGTTGGGTGGGTGTATGTTCCTGAAGTAAATTACATCTTCTAACGGTTAACTGAGTTCAATATAAACGAAAATTATATAATTTGTAATTGAAAGATGTAGGTTCAAATTCTGGAGTTTACCAGGCCTATCTTTTCTACATTTTCTTCAACAACTAATCGATAAGATAAATTTCAACCTATTTTCATTTTCTAATCTACTGACCCTTTACAAGGTATGTATCTTACAATTCTCAAGTGATAATTCAAGCTTAGGGTCTTAAGGTTTATCAGCCTAAATTGAACTAACATTTCACTCCAAAAGGACTTCAACACATTACAAGCTTCTACAGTAAATGCTTTACAATTCTTATTTTCAGCATTCAAAGAGCTGACAGCCATAACTGCGAGCCATCACAATCGATGTTAGCTAATGTAAGAGTTTCCACTTTTCTAAAGAATACAAGAGCCAAATAGTGGACCTCTAAGTAGTCACTTGACCTCTAAGTAGTCACTTGACCTCTAAGTAGTCACTTGACCTGCTAGAAAACCAAACAAATCTCCCTCAAATCACACCTGCCATCTTAAAAGAGGAGACATGTATCCAGAATAAAGTAGTCCTGGGTACACTATACTTTAAACAAAGATGGGATGATCACGGCTTCAACACCTTTGATTGTAGGTCTACTCAATCAGGACTGACCTGGGGCTAAACAACAAGTATTTACATGCTCAACCTCCCGTTTCAGAAGAATCTCTTCAAGGTATCAATTTCAAGAGTTCTATTTTAACCTTCGATCTGTGCATAAAAAATATTTATGTATTTTCCAGCAACTGAATAAAATACAAATTTGACCTCAGATTTTAAGTTTCCCCGCTAGAGAAGCATCTCAACGAAGAATTGTGCATATGTGTATGGGTCTGTGTGTGTGTGTATCTGTCTATATATGTTTGGCATACTGATTTGTAATCTTTCTATCTCCGAAATGGAACATCCATTCATCGGTTCTTCCCTGGGTTGTCTGTACCAGATGCATCAGAATTTTTAAAATCACCTCCAGACATTGCTAACAACAACCTAAAGAAACATTGAAAAAAGCACAACAACATGCTGTTGATATCTTAATGGATGCCATACAGAGCAACAACCTAAGTTCAAATCATTTCTTTGTTACTTGTATTGGTGGCTCCAGAAAAACATATTTCAATTGAACGTTTACTAAATATGTGGAGTATGTTTGGATCAACCAGTTCTCACTGTTGCGTCTACAAGACTGGATGCATTGTTCTATAAAAGTGGTTTTACAATTTATTCAACTTTCCATATTCCAATTTTCCATTGACTGAGATTCTGTTTGCAATGTTGATGTCAACAGCAAACAGGCAAAAACAATTTGAGACTGATTTCATCCACTGGGATGAAGCACTACAAAATGCTATTGAAGTTGTACCGAATAAATGTTGTTCTTCAAGATATAAGAATGGAAGTTGACCAGGTCCTACTTGATAGTTAACTAATTACGAACCAAACAACGATTTATATATTTCTCTTCTCCTCAACTGTGAGTGGCATAAGTATCTCGGAATTAATGAGGACCTTGTTTTTATTAATAAGAGCAGACTAACTAAAGAGGATTTCAACAAGCTTCAGAAATATAGCAGTCAAAGCTGGCCGTTTTAAATAACGCCATATCTCATGATGATGTTGCATTGACAATTTTTGTAGCAGCATTTAGGATACTGAACTTGATGCCTCAGTAAACTCTGCAACTTGAACGCCAAGATAAGAAAAATATTGACCACTGCAAGCAAATTCTATTATGAGTGACATGACAGGCTCTATATCAAATAGAAATAAGGAGGCAGTTACATAAGATCAATCCAGACAATCTCCGTATTTCCTATCAATTCCCATAGCAATGTCTTCAGATTAGTGGTGATAGAATAGTTTCCAAAATTATTTCGATTGTTTGACAAAAATAAATCCTCTGAAGGTAGTGCTACCCTAAGAGGTACAAGACTTACCTGAACAGATACATAAATGAGAAATTCTTGGTAAATATACAAATTTAGGTGCAATTCTATCGTGCTATAGCACGTGACAAGAAAATCAGATGTTGCAGAAAACTAGCAATCTAGTGTCACATGACATATGTGTTATTTCTGACCAATCAAATAAGCTCTCTTTTTGACACAATTGTGTTTTTCTCTAAACTGTAAATTGAGCCAAAAAGATGCTATATTACTCTATTATACTGACAGACTAGTAGTGTGGAATATTTTTGACTGCCTGAAGACCTTTCGTCTTTTCGCCTTCATCACTCACAATGCTATATTCATACACGCACTCAGTACAGAATTATTAAAATTACACAAGGCATTTTAACAACAGAACTCTACATCTCTATGACAATTTGTATTTGAACTGAAATCTTGATATTTTTGGGATGACTATAAATAATGCCAATGCGACTGTTATTTACGTTTTTTTATTCTAGCACGTTTTCTCTCTGCAACTTGGAAATGAACATTCATCATCATCATCGCTTTTTACGTCCGTTTTTCCATGCTAGCATGGGTTGGACGGAGATTTTCTTGAGGCAGTATT
>JAOPJM010426454.1:0-18112 GCA_027124095.1 Muusoctopus leioderma | reverse complement strand
ACATCCCACACACAACAAAAACTCACAGCCTCAAGTTCCCCAAGTGATTCACTCATAGCTGGGCGGCTGCAGTTCAGTATTTATATATATAAAAACAGGAAGATTGCCAATAATTAAAAAATAATACAGTCGTTTAAATATAGGACATATTTTCTATTGTATTTTAATCAAATATGTAGTTTTGTATAATTGAAAGTAGATGATAGAAATATAAAATCCATCCAGTCATATTTTTTATCCTTTTTCTATAAGCCTTGAAAGTAATTTGAAATGAAAAAATATCATTACTGACAACATGAAAAACTTGATCAATACAGATTTTCTTCTCTAGATCGAATTAATACCTCAGGTTTCTTACTAATTTATGATATAACACGAAATGCTGTTAATAGTTGAGATCAGTGCGAAGATCTGATGCCAATTCAGAAACTACTTTATTCCGACTGCCACACAACTGTTGTAACTGTTGCTCTGGTAACTGCAATAGAATTATTAGATAATCTTATCAAAATTGAATGTAAGACACGGTATGAACATTAATAACAATTGAAACAATTATTCTGCATTAACAAATTGAATTTTAGAAATCATATTCTATTGTTGGTCATTTTAATTACCGTAAATTGCAGTGTATAAGTTGACTTTTTAAGCCTGAAAAAATCTCTCCAAAACTCGGGTTTGACTTATACAGCAAGGATAAAATGCGAACCTTTACCACAGAGTGGTCAACCAGTGGAATAGCACTCCTAATAATTGCTGTATATGTTATAGGTTGTTTGCTATACATTATATATAACCCATATAAAGAAAGGTATTACAGTTAATGTCTCGGTGTAAGTGGTGTGGCTTTATTATATGCTTTTGCCACAGGTTACCATAGCCTATCCTCATTTAGTCCTAAGTTTTGGCCTACCAGTAGTCTACTGTATGTTTGGGGGTTGACCTTATGTGGCAGGTATAGGCTTAACCCAACATTTTTAGCTAAAAATCTTGTGGTCGACTTATATTCCAGTTCGACTTGTACACCACAATTTACGGTAGCTCTAAGCAGAGCCAGATTTAGACCTTGGGGGCCCAGGGTACTTCATGTTTGGTGAGCCCCTCATACACAAAAATTCAAATACACGGCAAATCACCAAATTTGCATATTGAAGTCTGTTTATTGCATTTAATTGAAACTGACAAGTTATACATACATACATACAAAAGTTAAATGCAGAAAACTGACCAATTATACATAAATGCAAATACATAAGTGTTACATAAAAATACACATAAATAATTGAATGTTATAAATGTTATACATAAATATTAAATGCAAAAACTGACAAGTTATTGGTAGGGTTGCCACAGAGTTTTTAGCAAACGTACTAAAAGCTTACACCAAAATGTACCAAATCAAGAAAACCATGTTAAATACTAAAAAAATCATTACCAGGGGGCCTGGGGCATTTTCCCCTTTTGCTCCCCTATAAATCTGGCCCTGGCTGTAAGTCATTTTAATTGATTTAATTAATTCTTTTTATATAATGGGAAGGCTGTATTCTACTTAAAACATGTTCCAGTACACAAAATATTATTATTTCTATAACACAATCACAATTCAAATACTTTAATAGAGAACACTGAGCCAATGAGAGAGCCTCTACATGGTCACTCAGTCTGCTTGAAATAGCAGCCACATCTTCCTCAAATTACACCCTACTGTATTAAAGAACAAGAAAGACACATTGAATAATGCAGTCCCAGATAGACTGTGTCTGAAGAAAAAAAAAGAGACAGGTGGTCATGACTGGAATGTCTTTGATCATAGGTCTACTTGATCAGGGCTGTCCAGGGGCTAGAGCATTTAAAGCAATACCCAATACATTAATGTGGTTTTACCACAGCTTTTTCTTTTATTCTTTTGTTCTTTTACTTGTTTCAGTCATTGGGCTGCGGCCATGCAGGGGTACTGCCTCGAAGGGTTTTAGACCCCAGTACTTATTTTAAAGTCTGGTACTTATTCTGTCGACCTCTTTTTGCCAAACCACTAAGTTACAAACACAAACACACACACATATACAACAGGCTTCTGCTCAGTTTCCGTCCACCAAATTCACTCACAGCTTTATGTAGAAAAGAAGAACAAATAGTACCCATAACAAAGATAATTAATTCTCTTTAAATGAAAACCAAACATAATAATGTGTTTGAATAGTTTGGTTGGCCTGTGTAGCACAAAGTCATGTTTTGTCACAGAAGTGACAATTACCCCCCCCCCCCCAACAAAAAAATATGTAAGTTGATACAACATCATGATAAAGGATATCTAGCTATTAATTCATCTTCAAAACTATGTAAGTAAACACAATGAAGTTTATAAAAACTTGCTCAATTTCTAGTTATGCTAATTATAAATCATTTGAAAATAACAAAAACTAATCCAAGGACATCTATCCATTTTAATTATGTAAGAGTTGTCTCCCCTAAAATCAGTTATAAAGTTCTTTAATTTTGACATTTTAAGTTTTCGTAATAGGAAAGTTTCTTTGGTTCTATTTACAGAGAATGTTGTTGTTGTTGATTAGCCTCACTTTGGCTCTCATTGAGCAGACCTATGATCATAAGCCTGCATTCCAGCCATGACCATCACATCTTATTTTCAGGTATAGTGCATCTAGGACCACATTATTCAATATGTCCTTTCTGTTTTTAAAATGGTAGGGTGTGATTAGAGTGAAATTTGGCTGCTATTTCTAGCAGGTTGAGTGGCCGCTTAGAGGTTCCCTTGTTGGAACGTATACAGAGGAGTAGATTAGGTTCCTGAAAAGTTTTGTCATATTTGAATATCTTGAAAACAATATAGTAACTTTTTATTAATGAAAATAGTCACCATTGGTTTCAATACCACATGGTCACTTGACTCGCTAGAAATAGCAGCCACGTCCATTTAATCACACCCTTTCTGTCTTAAAAAAGAAAGGACACATTGGACAATGTAGTCCTAGCAATACAAAAAAGATGGGCTGGTCATGACTGGAATGCCTTTAATCATAGGCCTGCTCAATAAGATTTATCTGGGTCTAAACAACACCAACATATATATTTTTTCCATCTACAAAACAAGCCATTCAACTGAATGACAAAAATTCAATCTGCAACACACAACAACCACTAGCTCACAGACACACTGCTTCTTCTCTCTGCTGCTTCTACAGTGGTTATTTCTCCTCTCAACTAGCTAACTACACATTCTTGCCACCCAGTTACACTCCTCCCATCACCCATACTGTGTCCCATCTCCCATACCCTGTCTCATCTCCCACTCCCTGCACTAATCAACAGATGATCAAGCTTAACATTGAGCACATCAATCTCAAATATCTGGGAGGACCTGCAAAACGTCATGAGTCTGCCCCCTTCTCCTTTGACTAACTTATTAAAAACAAACTTTTAATCCTTATTTAAAAAAGATTTAGGAATTCTAAAATCACTAAACATATATAGGTGCAGGGCATGGCTGTGTGGTTAAGAAGTTCGCTTCGCAACCACATGGTTTCAGGTTCAGTCCCACTGCATGGCACCTTAGGCAAATGTCTTCTACTATAGCCTCGGGCAAACCAATAACTTGTGAGTGAATTTGGGACATGGAAACTGTGCCGAAGCCCATCGTATATATAAATATATATATATATATATATATGTGCGTGTGTCTGTGTGTCTGTGTTTGTCTCCGTATCTATCTGTTTGTTTATCTCCTGTAACTTAGCGGTTCGGCAATAGAGACCAATAGAATAAATACCAGACTTTAAAAAAATAAGTACTGGGTTCGATCTGGTCGACTAAAAACCCTCCAAGCCGGTGCCCCAGCATGGCCGCAGTCAAATGGCTGAAACAAGTAAAAGAATAAAAGAATATGTTTGATTTGGTTGGGGTATTTTAAGACAAGATATCCTTTCTATCATCAAGGACTTGCAAGGTGGTTGTTCTAAAATGATATGATTTGTCACACGCATATGTTTTATATAGGAGTTTTAATAGCAAAATTATTTTACAGCCTGACTATATAATTAAAATCAGTTATTTGAAAAACTTTATAGTGTATTAAATAACTTTTTGCATGCACTTATATTGAAATCTACACGACCAGATGATTAATTCCAGGCATCTGCACATCCGTTTTTTCTTCCATGCTTCCATATACACACACACACACACACACACACACACACATACATATATATATATATATATATATATATATAATATAGCTAGGGAACAAGCAGGATTCTAACTGTATAAAAGTAAATGTAATGTAAGTATTTTCTAAGACCCAGGGGACTCTTTTAAGGATCGGTGCTTATCTACAGTTTCCTGGCATGAAGCAGATGAGAGATAAATCTCTCTCCGAATAAACTGCCAGTCTATACCAGATGATCTGGTACATATTCCTGTCCAGAAATACAACAAAATACTTGCAGTGGATTTGAACTCACACTTAGGAGCTGGTAATCTAATTACCTTATCCAATCAACTGTTTCACCTCTATAAATTCCTGACTACACTAAAGCTAAACGAAACCCAAACCATTCCAGGGCAAGACTTAATATATAGCCATTATTTAGAATTCATATGCTCAACAGTGAAGTGTGTTACATAATTTATCTCATATAGGTGCAGGCATGGTTGTGTGGTTAAGAAATTCACTTCGTAACCATGTGGTCCCGGGTTCTCTCCCACTATGTGGCACCTTGGGCAAGTGTCTTCTACTATAGCCTCGGGCCAACCAATGCCTTGTAAGTGAAATTGGTAGACAGAAACTCTATAGAAGCCTGTCATATATATGTGTGTGTGCATGTGTATATATATATATATATATGTATGTATGTATATATGTATGTATGTATGTATATATGTGTGTGTGCGTGTTTGTCATCACTTGACAAAATTTATTGCTGAAATTGGCCGGTGACGTTTGTTTATGTCTCCATAAAATAAAATGTCCGGCCATTTGATAGTTCGGTGGTATAATTTCCATACTTAAAATCAGTATGGTTGGTTACAGGAAGGGCATCCGACTGTAAAATGCTGCCTCAAAAAATCTTTGTCCAACCCATGCTAACATGGAAACATGGACGTAAAAACGATGACGATTTATTGTCAAAGATGATTCAGAATGAGACTTATTAGATCAGACCCTGACACATGATCAAAATACATTAAAAGATGCTGTTTTGCTAACCTACTATCTTAGAAAAAATGTACATTAAACTGACGAGGACAGCTAAGAAATCAAATGAAATATTTTCCATCAAAAATATTAAATTATGTGTCATCCACTAAAAATTGAGAATTAGTAAGAAAATAAAACATTACATTACTCTAGTGTTTATTCAGTAAAATTTGTGAGAGTTCTGTCAACACACACACACTATGCAACATCTTCTAAATGTGTACTTGCTGACATATGAAGAAATATTGTTTATCTACTAAAACCTGTTCTAGATAAGCCATACCTGACCTTTCTTTGTAATCGGGGTCAAGGCAATGGTAGTTTCCTTAGAAGCAAACAATTCATCATATCTTAGATTATGTCATCATTACAGCCTAAACTTCAAACTAAACTTTCTATGTTTTCTAATGATAAAGTTTATTTTTAGTTTGCAGATTGACAGCTCAATGAAAAGTCATAGACAATAAGAATACATTTAATGTCAGATCATAGTATCTATGACATTGGAGTTACATTGCAAATGATTTAAATTTATTTACTCTATTGGTTTTGAAAATGCTATAGAAACATGTTTTGCTTCAATTTGATATACAAGGAATTATTGTACATCAACTATTATAAAACGCCAGTGCATGGCAATATTTCTTTTCCATCTGTAACTTTCGACTATAATAAAATGCTAGAGAGAGGGGGGGATGTGACAGGCAGACTTCACATTTGAAGAGGGAAATTCAGAGAATAGCATTTTGGGGAGTAGGAACTGAAAGCATTCACTTCTCTGAAATTAAAGTGAAACTGAAGTTTTTTGAAGGCGGAGGAGTAGAAAGAGAAAGCATTCAGATCTCTGAAACTAAAGTGAAACTGTTTGAGAGACAGGGAGAATGTGTGTGTGTGCATCTCTCAACCTAATGAAGCTACACATTATTTTGAATTTTTATAAATAAATTAGTGATTATCAGTGAAGGATTGATAATGTCATTCATTACATTATGTCATAAATATTTTCATTATTATATTAATTAGGATAAGACATATAAAGGAAAATAAATATATCTAAACACACTTTAAAGGCAATCTAATAATAAGGACTTAATGAAATATCCATACGCTGTCATTTTTGATGGCAGGAGTACACTAGTATGAAAATAATGATAGTATAATGGTTACAAATCCATGGAAGTGACAGAAACGAACTAAGAATCCAAGGAAGTGGAAGAAATAAACATGGAAGTGTAAAAAAAAGGTCTGTTTCTTTATATAAAAGGAAGACATTATTAGATGTGTGTAAAAAGAATGATGCTGTGTGGCAGTCAATGCAGAGGATATAAAAATCCTAAAGATGTAAAAGTAAGCTATGAGCCATTAAGAGTGCAATGTTAACTTTTGAGAGTAAATGAGATGATAAAGAAGCTAGCTATCAAAGATTTTGGTAGTACCTATGGATGATATGGTGAATGATAACGTGTTTAAAAGTAGCCATAAATCAAAGAAAATCTGGAGAGAAATAATTAGGAGGGACCATGAAAATGTTGAGATGACACAGGGTTGAAACTTATACAGATAAATATTGTATAACTTTTTAACAGATGTTAAAAATTTATTTTTTAATGAGCTTGGTCCAAGGTGGCATCCATGATTGACGTAGTCGGTGTTTAACTTCAACATCTTAGGGAAAAAAAATGGGTAAGGATTTCAGAGGGCTGAATTCTGGTGATAGAGGACTGAACAAAGTATTTAGTGTGGAGTTTGGTGGTTGAGACACAATAGACATGAGAAGAAGAGTGACAGGGACATCAGATGGTATGTAGCTACATAAAATGGTTTGGAATAATACAGAAATTATTAAAAAGACAATGATTATATAAGACAGCAGAACGTCTGTCCATAAGTTGACAGAAGAAGAAAAAGAACTGTTTTATATTATCCAATCTCCAGAGACAGTTTAGATAATTTTTAATGTTCAATTGATCATAATGGTATTTTCTTATCTTAAACGGGATACATATATGTGTACAAGTTAAAGATATGATCATTCCAAGAGTATACTACAACCACTACTTTTCCCCTTCCTGTCCTCCTGTAATCACTGTTTTCTCATCACACACATACTCTTACTCTTTCCTTCCCTCCCGCCCTCTCATATATCCCCCATCTTCTACTCACATCCTCAGTCCTCTCCCACTATCATCCAATCTCAGCTTCTCCCATTTTCCCCCATGCTCGTGTTCTCTCCCTCTCATGCATAACCTGTCTTCTATGCACACTCTCCACCCTCTCATACATCTCTCACCTTCTACTCGCATCTTTAGACCTCTCTCCAAATTTTAGCTTCCTTCATTTTCACCTATACTCATACCCTTTCCCTTTCTCACCCTCTCATACATAACCTATCAAGCCGCGTTTGCCCTCATAGAATGGAGACTATGTAGAGTAGAGAGGACTCTTTACCCTGCAAGAGGCTAGGCACCCTCTCTAGTGCTGGTGCTACGATAAATTCACCCAGGGCACTCTGTAAAGTGTTTGGCGATTGATTGGAGACAACATAGGGTGGAGAGGGCTCTTTAGTCATGTCTTGGATATGACAACCACTCTAGTGTTGGTGCCACGATAAACCAGTACACTCTGTAAAGTGGTTGGTGATAGGAAGGGCATCCAGCCATAGAAACGAAGCCAAATGAAACATAGAAGTGAGGCATGGTCCCCCGACCTGTCTAGGAGAGTAGTGACTCCAACTGGAAACGTCGCGGGCTGAAATCACCTGTCAAACCCATACCAGCATGGAAAATGGACGTAAAATGATGATGATGATGATGATAAATTAGTGGAAGGAAAAGCTTGGAGAGCATTTTCTAGATTGTGATGGTTAACATCTTACCTTGTCATTTACATTTAATTTATAGTAATGTCAACATTAGCTGATTACCATTTCTGATTAGAGGTATCATAGTTAAGTTACATACTTCAATGAATGAATTGCATGAGGATAAAAATGCTTTTTAAGTCAGATAACTAACATAATCTAACCAGGATGAAAGAAATGAGCAAAAGTTAGCAAAACTAATTATGGTAAGTATAGTAAAATTTCATTTTAAAAGAATAATTGTTTCTTATATTCTACATAGGTAGACATTTATAACAGGTGTACTTCATGATAAAGCAGTAAGTAATAATCAGTAACTATTACTAGCAGTAAAATGTTTATTTCAAGAATACATTATCTATTCAAATAATACAAGAACATTGGTATAGAAAACTGGTTTTGGAAATGTTGTTGTTGTTTAGCACCTAAATCAGCCTGATCTAGCAGACCTATCATCAAAGGTATTCTAGTCTTGACCATTCTGTCTTTTTTTCTCAGGCAGTATATCTAGGGTTACATTATTCAATGCATCTTACCATTTTTTAAGACAGAGTAATGCGGTATGGGGGAGATTTGGCTGCTATTTCTAACAGGTCAAGTGATGACATAGAGGCTACTTTGGTTCATGGCTTCCTCATTTGCTTGCAACTCCATCATTGGCTCATGGAAATTTAGTTTGTTGGCTATAGACAGTTTTCGTAATGTTTTATGATAAAAATGAAAATATTTTTGCTAGTACATGATAACCATCTTTACTGGGTTTTTCAATTCTTATTGAAATTTCTCTATTAAATATCCAATTATTTTCTGCATCATAATCATCTTTAACCCTTTCATTACCATATTTCTAAGGAAATACACTGCCTATGATTTTCAATTAATTTTGAAAATAATCAAGAATTTGGAGGGATTTCCTAAAATAACTAACTTTCTCGTGATTAAGTTGGTGTTTGGAACATAACTTAACAAAAAGTTTGTACATAAAATTATAATGGAAGGTTAAAATTTAAATATGAGCAATTTAAAACAAATGTTTTTTTTTATCATAGAACCAGGAGCGGGTTCAGGTTGGTTGGTATCAAAAGGGTTAAACTAAGGAGTTAATTATTAAACATGTATTCTATGGGATATTATGCTATAGTGAATAACAGTTCAGAAATTCTAAATACTCCAGAATTCCACTGAGATAGTTTAGAACCTTTTATACCTTCAACATGTAAAGATAACTTTAGTCTATCACTACTAAAATATGTTAGTGGGGAAAGTAGTTAGTTTGTATGTTAATTCAAAGTGATTGTTCAGCTTCGGCAACAGGCAACAAGAACAGCTACGAGAAGTAAATTATGAAGAAGTAATATTTGTTGAAAAGATTTATCTAAATTTTGGATTAGTTCGTAGTTCCAACAGTGTCAGCATTTTCTCAGATATTACTAATATAGCAAAGTAGGTAAATAGAAAGGTGAGCGGGAAGATTGCTAGCAAGCAAGATAAGATTAGGGATATTGACAGATGGTATTTGCTGAATGAAAGCTGTGCTTTTAAATACTACAACATGAATAAACTGAAACTGCCAACAGAGATTGAAGGGATACATTGCATGAAGACAGTTTATAACTGGTTAAATTAAAGTTTATTCATACGCCTACACACAGTTTACAGAGTGAAAGCACACCATTAACCTGACTCATCTAGTAGTGACTCTACAGTGATTATATATACTGATTATATAGACTTAATTATCGGATCTAGTTTCCCTTTACTTTATATATACGGTTATCAATTCTGTACACATAATCCTTATTGACAAAGTTAACAAATACTAGATTACAACAGTCATATACACATTTTAGCTTTAAAAAACTTTTACTCTTTTATTTTGTATCTCTTCTTTACAGTTAGTAGCATTTACAAACTCTCAGTTTACAGCTATCTTCTCCATTGCTGATAATATTTGATACCACTAATTTCTATCTTCTTGCCCCGACAAAACTCATTTAAGCTATCAAACTCACACTGCACATTTCATATGCTATTCTCACTTTGTTTTGTTCCAGATGTAGCAGGTGCTCTACTTTTACTGCCTCAGTCTCATTACCCTGTGAGATAACATTCTTGGCACCTTCATCATTCACTATGACTATCAAGTTAATTAAAACTTCCTTTTACTTACTTCAACTATAACTTATGTTTTCTTCTCAATAATAAAGAGCTTTAATGATTATAACCAGTTCAACTTAATATTTAATCATAAAACTATTTCTTTACACATTCTAAAAAAGAAAAAAAAAAGTTTGATGATTTATTTAAGTAAGAAAGTTTATGTATATATATATATATATATATATATATATATACATATACCTTATCATCAGCAATATATAAATGCCTGATTTTCCATGGTGACATGGGTTACATATCAATATATTCCACACACTATATATATACACACATACACTATCATGTAACTAAACCAATGAGGAAACCTCTACATGTATAGTAGTCAAACCTATCCCAAATCACATCTCACAATCTAAAAAAAGGAAGTACGCATTAAAAAATATAGTCCTAGATACCCCTAAAAAGATGGGATGGTCACAACTGGAATGCTTCTACTCACTCAGGTTTGGCATAAATAACAACAACCACAACCATCACTTTAAAATATATATATATATACTCTTCATATACTAAATCTAAAGCAGTATGTACATTATCTCTTATATAACTCAGGAAATCATTATTGACGTAGAGAAATAGCTGTCCATTCCTGGTCTGCTGAAAATATACAGACTCTAGTGAAAAAAAAAAATCATCAACATAAAATAACAAGTTAAAAACAACTTAAAATAGCCCATAATCCTCATAAACTAGTTTTTTTTCATTTGGTAATATATTAGTTCAAGAATGTAACTCTCTTGAGAAAGTTGTGTTTTTAACATGGAAAATTGTTGGTGCTGTCCTTCTCAATCTACAGACCATTTATTACATCTGACTACAGTTCAAATGTTCTACACATCAATGGTAATACTAACAAACCAATTATTATGCTATTCAATCCTCTGGACTTAAGATCAAAATCAGTCCCTTAAGACAAAGGCCACTTGATATAGAAACAACTTTTCCCCTACAACTCTACCAGTGCTGGATTTAGACTTGGTGAGGCCCTAAGTTACATAAAGCTTGGAGGCTCCTTGTTAAAAAAAATTGTCCCACAAAAATTGAAAACATATACTTTTTAATTATTTTGAGGCCCCTGTGGATTGTGAGGCCCTAAGCTGAAGCTTGTTTAGCTTATGGCTAAATCTGGCACTGTACTCTACTCATCCTAAGCTATGAATCATGATACTCATAGTAAATATACAAATACATTTTATTCCACTCCTCACATTTTCATTTATATTACCTGTCTTCATCTTGCTTAACTTCTATAATTTAGCAATCCAAATTCGAACGTTTATATCCAGAATCATGGAGTGTCAGACAAAATACCTTGTGGTATTTAGTTCCGGCTCTTTACATTCTGAGTTGAAATCACACTGAAGTTGACTTTACCTTTTATCTGTTCAATCAATATAATCAACTGTTTCCTCCCACCATAATCAATAGGATGGATCACCTATTGATGAATACCTCTGATCACCGAAAGGTCAAGCAATTGATATTATTTATCTACACTGGTGCATGGATGAAATAAATAGTAATTGACTAATATCTCTTGAAGGTGGTGCCCCAGTATGGCTGCAGTTCAGTGAGTGAAACCAGTAAAAGAGTAAAAAAAAAAAAAAAAAATGATAATAATTGTTTCTAACATAGGTACAAGGTCAACAACCCTAGTACTTGACTGGCACTTTACTTTATCGACCCTGGAAGTGTGAAAGGCAAAGTTGACCTCGGCTGGATTTGAACTCAGAACGCAGTGAGCCAGAATGAATGCTGCGAGGCATTCTGTCCGACGCACTAACAACTCTGCTAATTGCCAACAATAATAAAAGAATTCTATTCTATTATCTTTGTAAAAAAAAAAAAAACAAGGATTTTGCTGCCGCCTTTTATATCAAAGAGCAAATCAAGAGAGCTGTTAACCGCTAACTTACAGCCACCAGAAGGAAAAGATAGAAAAGATGCCTGTGTAGTTTCTAATGGAACAATGAGAAATGAACCCCGAGTGGTTCATGGGAATTATTTATCTCATTCTCATATAAGCTGTAGTAAGATAAGTATTACCATGGTTGTTCTATATTCATTCTCTTTGATGCCAGAATTTATGATTAAATATAAATGAGAGCAACTGTCCATTTCAGGAAGTTACTATTGTATAACCAGTACAAGAACTTCGGGTACTTGACACATGAAAGGAGCTTCAGTCAAAAGGAATGCAGGTGTTAGTGGTAGGTGTTAGTGGACATAGCTAATGTTTAAGGAAAGAATTAATCCTTTTAATACAAACCTGCCTGTACTAAAGTGTTCATAATGAAATTAAAATCTTGATCAAAATCTCGATATAACATGAATGATATCATGAGATTTCAGTTAGTCAACACAAAACATAATATATACCAATATATAAAGTTACAGATATTTTTTATTAAACCCTCCTCCAAAATCTTGATTATATTGAAAAGTAATTGAAACACATAAGCAGTTTACTCATTAGAAATATAGTCATGAAAGGGTTAAAGAGATGTCTATTGTGTGTAAGAAATACAAAAAAGTGGATTCTTGGATATCCTGACAATGATTCAACACAAAGTACACCAAATGCAGAAGTGTATATAAAAACTATAAACAACCAAAATATATATTATACATTTTCATCATAGCTTATACAAGGTAGTCTATGAATTATGAAATCTATGTAAGTTAAATAATGTCGGGAGTAGAGTCAGTGATAGTATAGATTGAAGAGTTTGGGTTATATTTGAGAAAGTTCAAGAAACTTAATGGAGGATAAAGGATTGTCACAATAGTAGTGCATGATGTGTTTATTTCAACTGTGATGTTATATAGCACTGAAGATAGAACACCTCCAGCATATAGAGACAAAATGGAAAATATTTTGATGTTTGAGACATATGATGAGAATGATAATATAACCTAGTGGTCAATAATATCTGAAACGGGGGGGGGGGGCTACAATATTGTTTACACTTACTGAACTATTGATCAGAAAGACATTTGATAACAACAAAACTGCAGGTGATCATCATTTCTGATTCCAAGCCCTTAACTACTAATGGGGTCATAGGGGTGCTGTTGTAATATACAGCGTTTCTTTGGCATTTATTTAAACCTGGTGGTGCCCATCCCCTCTCCAGGCCTGACCACAGCTGATTCCTTCCAGTGAGAAAGAGAGAGAGAGAGAGAGAGAAAAGCAGAAAGAGAGACAGTGAGAGAGAAAGAGAAAAATCCGGCCCAGTACTGGACTGGTACTTTATTTATCAACCCCGAAGGGATGAAAGGCAACGTTGACCTCGGCAGGATTTGTACTCAGAGTGCAGAGAGCTGTAATGAATACCATGAAGCATTCTGACTGACTCACCACCTTTGATGATAATTTAAGTTTGTTAAAAAGAGTTTTAAAAAAACCCAGAATTTTCTTCATCATATGAAATAGAACTGGAATTTGGTGGAGATTTCCAAACAGAATCTAAGAGTCATTAAATGCAAGGGTGTTTTGTGTGAACTCACATTGATATTTTTGAATTTAACTAACAGAACCATCCAATAAAATAGTTTATTGTTGTGTTCTAAATCGTACAAGACTTTACTCCTATGAATGAAAAATATTATTTCAATTTTTTTTTTTTTTTTTAAAATTCCGAGATGGTTCTTACTGTATATATGATGTAATAGAACAGATTTATTTATGAGATCCAACAAAAGACTTACCACCTCCTTCAATTGGTGAATTACAGGAATACTAGCCTCACAAACCAAAGATTGCAATAAACGAAGGACATTAATACAACACTCGACGGACTGTTCTTCTGTTAAAAGAGAAAAATGACAAAGCCATAGAATGAAAGCCGTTCAAAACTTTTAACATATTAACATTTATTATTTAAAATAGTGAATGAAGTGCTAACATACTTAATGTGACAAGTACAATAACTTTAATTAATCAAGACTATACCCATATCATTAGTCTGATAATAAACAGTCTGATCATTAGCAGACACAGAAACAACTCTGAATATGTTTCAGTCTTATTAGACCTCATTATTCACTCCCATAAATAGCAATAAACTGTAAACTTTGCTCAACTGTTTAACAAAAGTCACATTGGCCAAAATGAAAGAGTGTTCACCTCTGAGTTGAAGACGTGTGTTCATACCTCTTTACAGGTATTGTGCTATACCATGAGAGAAGTACCAAAAACGCCTGTAGTCCAAAACGTCAGTTTTTTTTTCTACTTCTCACAGCAACAGAACTTATTGATACTGAACAAACTCTCTTTTGGATTTACTATATATAACTGAGGGCAGCGAATTGGCAGAGTTATTAGAGCATTGGTTAGAATGCTTTGTGGTATTCGTTCCGACTCTGTGCATTCTGAGTTCAAATCCCGCTGAGGTCAACTTTGCCTTTCATCCTTTTGGGGGTGATAAATAAAGTACCAGTCAAGTACTGAGGTCGATTCTTCTCTCTGTCTCTTTCTCTCTGGAAGAAATCGGTTACAGTCAGGCCTGTAGAGGGGATGAGCACTGCCAGGTTTAAATAAACACCCAAGAAATGCTATATGTTATGACAGTGCCCTTATGACTCCATTAGGAGTTAAGAGCTTAGAATCGGAATATATAACTGATGGGTGTTCCATTAATTAGCAGTGAACTGTATAACTGATGAGTGTTTTGTTAATTAGCAGTGATGAGTTCAAATCCTCCTGTGCTCAAAATTTGCAATAAACTAGAGAGAAGGTTTATCATTCAACAGATTAATGTCAAGAAATCTGGGATAAACTCCAGCATACCTTGCCTACTGGAGGCAGGTAACATACAGAAATTTAGAGTAAAAAGTGTTTCAGTTTAATTCATATACTCCTTTACTGTCCCAGACTTACCCCACTGGATAAAACACTCCCTCCCAGACATTCTCTTATCTTGATTAAACAAATGAACAATTATAGTGTAGTTGGCTATAATAGATTGTTAATTAATTTAATTCAATAAGCAAAAGTTAATGATAAATAGCAATGTGAAAATCTTCTGGAAAATTATAGAAATCTAGTTTAAATTAATTAACAATCTATTAAATGTCACTATAAAAGTGAAACTAAGTGTGTACATGTGATCAACAGATAAAAATAAAATCATAAGAGTGTTGCTTCAAAAGTACTGAGACAAGCCATAGCAGCCTATAGTCTTGTTAGTAGTAGAATGGAGTTTCATGATAAACAGTAGAACAATATTATCTTTACCGGTTAACAGCCAGACTAAAAGCTGGAATAATGTTGTTTTGTTGCAAATATACTTTAGACCCTTTTGGTTTATGGATATGTTATAGAGTGACATCAGAATGAGGCTGAAAACGGGAAGTAGTGAAAAAAAAATATATTAGAAAATAATTCCCTTTCCAAAGTTTGTAACTCCAATAAGTCAATAGAGAAATAATAAAGAATCAAACAAACACAGTACTAATAAAAATAAAATGAACAAAAAGGCAAACAAAACAACAACTTCAAATCATCATTTTACGTCCGTTTTCCATGGTGTAGATTTATTAAAGAAATGAGCCGAGCATGCTCTGATGGATGTGTAATGTCAGTATGCATGATGAAGCACAAGTATGCTGAGAGAAAAAAATAAGCATCAGAGAAATTAGATGTGTGCAAAAGAGAAAACTGTGTGAAGAAGTGTCAAGCGATCTAAGAGGAAGGCACCAGCGAAAGAGGAAGATGTGAGAAGTGATGAAGTCTGATCTCAGGATTGATGCTGGACCTCATGAAGGAGATGACAAGAGGCCACAAGAAGTGGCAAGACACTGTGCTGGAGAAGACTGGTCCAACCAATGCCAGCATGGAAAAACAGGCATGAGAAGATGATGATGATGATCGTTATATATGACTAATATATAAATACCTCTTTGTAATACCACTAGACCTTACAAAGGAGATGGCAAGAGACCACAACAAGTGGTGAGATACTGTGCTGGAAAAGATCCATCCAACCAATGCCATCATGGAAAAACAGGTATAAAAAAGATGATGATGATGATTGCTATATATGGCTAATATAAAAATACCACTTCGTAATAACTAATTCACAAGTTTAATGATTATTAGAATGGTTATCAAAATATTATGTTTTCTTATAGAGATTATTATCATCATTGTTACTGTTTTTTAATATGTATATTTCTGTATATGTTTTGGCTACATATCTGCAGTTTCACATCTCTCTTTCATTAATTCTGTTATAAGATCCAGTTTTCTCAAACCATATTTTATTTAACCTACCTCTTCACTAGCAAATTCTTACAAAAACCTGGTGATAATTCTTTATTCAACATTCATTAACCATTTTTATTATGGGCTCTGTTCCTACCTCACTCATACACACTCAAGAGTACCTTAACATAGTCACTTGATCTGCTAGAAATAGAAACTAGTAGCCAAATCTCCCTCAAATTATATCTTACAGTCTTAACTCTTTCCTCCCTAGTCGTGACATTAAAATTCATTCAGAGTCGAATCCCCCAACTATAGTCGTTTACGTTTTGCTTCTGCAGTCGGATCAGATAGGGAGGAAAGAAGCAAAACGTAAACAATGACTACAGTCGGGGGATTCGACTCTGAATGAATTTTAATGTCACGACTAGAGTCGGGATCAGGGAGGAAAGAGTTAAAGAAAGGAAGGACACATTAAATAATGTAGTCCAAGACACTTCGTCCCAAAAAGATGATCCATGGCTGGAATGCCTTTGATTATATGTCTGCTGGATCAAAGTTGGCTTGAGGAACAACAGCAACAACATCAACAACAATCAAACAAACAACATCAACAACAATCAAACAAACAACACTAACACAAACACATAATCTATCAGATAATATAACATATCACCAGACTATATACAACTTAAGTACTGGAAATGTTCAGTCTTCACTGTCCATCATGTTCCAAGGAATTACATACAATAACATACCTTTGGCAAAGGCACTATACTATATATTTTTTCCCCCTCAGTATCAAATAGGTCGTCTAGATAACATATATCCCCTAAAATGAACAGTAAAATCCATGTAAAACTTTTAACCTGGTGGATTATAAATATCACTTTTAAATTAACTAGTAACCTTTTATTATCTCAGTTTTTGCTCCAATCAAGATGCATTATCCACATACAATTAAGTTACAATCTGTTATCTTCTAAACTGCGAAGGTTCTTTTGGTTCCAGATATTCCATTGCTAACCCATATCTTAGTCTCTTATCTATCTTAATTTTGTGTTTGATATCTAATCTGGTTTTTGAATTCATACATAGCTCTTGCAATATAAATTAGGTGATTTTCATTCAAAAGCATCAGCGAGTAACCAGATCAGAAATCTGCTGTAAAGTTTTCCAATATAAGGAAGGACAGAACCGAAGAACTCCTAGAACAGAAAACTTATGAATATATATTAAAATCTTGAAATGCTTTGGATTTATTCATTTTTTTTTTTCATTTTATATAGTAATTGAACAATGATGTTGTTGGTTACAGGTTTCTAATGAGCCAATCATGGATTCACTGCATTTCTGATGGCGAGAGTAACAAGGGAGTGTCTGTAACTAGGTGATGAGCAAATATCGCAAGGGACATCACACTGGTTTTTCAGTTCCCTAGCCGATGTTTACATCCTTCACTGACATACATTGGGGAAAAATATATGCATACACACATCTATCTCTCTCTCTCTCTATATATATATATATATAAATGTTAGTGTACGTCAACGACAGAGCGCAGATGAGATGATAGAAAAACTAGGTATAAGGGGAATCAAGTGTAGTGTCCAAGAGAGAAGGCTGCGCTGGTACGGGCATGTGATGCGTA
>JAOPJM010425935.1:0-11220 GCA_027124095.1 Muusoctopus leioderma | reverse complement strand
CATTTTTGTCTGTGGGAACAGCCATATCAATTAGGAGACAAGTTTTATCAGTGTGATTTTTTACTGTTATGTCTGGGAGGTTTGCTTTGATAGTTCTATCAGTATGAATTGTAAAATCCCAGATAATGGTGATATGACCAATCTCACGTTCCGAGTTCTGAATCCTACCGAGGACTACTACTTTTATTTTTCTTCAAGTAATATAAATGCTCAATATCTTTTATTCCACTGCTAACTCTATATCACTTTTGAGAACTTGAATATCATTTGACGTCCATAATCTGGTACATAAAGACTTGCTATTGATTCATTTACGTTTAACAAAAAAAATGTTTCTACATATTCCGCACCCGGGCAACGCCAAGTATCTCTACTAGTGTTCTATATAAAGCTTACCTTCTGTAGGAATGATTGGTTCTGCAAACAAAACGTGCATACTTGGCTATAGGAACACGTGACATGAAATAGAAGGCTTGAAGAAATTAAATATTTTGAGTACAATATAATTTACACAGAGATTTAAACTCTGTGTTTGTTTTTTATGAGATCTTTTCAACTCCTAGGAGTCAGATCTCCTTTGAATCGACTTTAGTAGTCACTACCTTGTGACCAGAATAGACAAATATCTTAGATCGTCTACATTTCATGCTGCTTCTATGCTAGACTAAAACACCAAACGAGTCTATGGCATCTTCCACTATTTACATACCTTCACTCAATTTCAATGAACTAACCATCTAATCACCATTAATTTTAGTGGGTGAGATGTTCTTGGAATGCCGTTGTTGTGTCTGAAAAAGTCCAACCAACTGGCCCTCATACAGAAGTCTAGTCACCTGGCTTTCATAAATGGTCCGTAGGTATAGAACACTATTGACACTGCTGTTTACGTCTATGTTGTAAGAAGGATGATCCGCCTACCTTAGTTCCAGCTAGTTGGTATCGTAGAAGCTTCTGTCGGTTCACTTCCCCTGTAGTCCTTGCACTTGACTCCCACGTGCGTTCTGTCGTCGTCGCTGCCCCGCTTCCTGTCCCCGGGCCCCACTTCCTGTCCCCTGACGTCACCTCCCCTCCAACTTCCGGTTCCATACCACACAACACTATCATGGTTACCACAACACCATCTTTACAACACCATCACTATTACCATACCATCACTGTTACAAGATCAACACCTTCACCACACTACCACTGTTACCACATTCATACGTTTACCACACTAACACCATTTCCACACCACCACATTTACCACACCATCACTGTTACCACACTACCAAAATTACCACACCATCACTGTTACCACACTAACACTGTTTCTTTTACCACACCACCACATTTACCACACTACCATTTTTACCACACCACCACTGTTACCGCATCCATATCTTTACCACACTAACACCATTTCCACACCACCACATTTACCCCACCATCACTGTTACCACACTACCACACCATAACTGTTACCACACTAACACTGTTTCCATTACCACACCATCACTGTTACCACACTGCCACATTTACCACACTGCCATCTTTACGACACTGTCACTGTTACCACACCACAACATTTACCACATCATCACTATTACCACACCATCACTGTTACCACACCACCACATTTACCACACTACCATCTTTACCACACCACCACTGCTACCACACCACCACATTTACCACATCATCACTATTACCACACAGTTTTCCTTTAATAGATATTTTCAATTGTTATTTTATTTTATTTTCTAGAAAAGGATGGAAAACCTCTCACAGATTATTTGTATCTTATTGTTGTCGATATGCTCTGCTCACAATGGTAAGTAATATTCTAAATTTATAATAAACACATTATTTCTATGCGAGAAGCAAAAGTTTAAAGACCAAGCTTTTCGGAATGTTTACATGATTGATTTTAAAATATAATTTTTCTTTCTTTTTTTTCTTTCCAAGTATGATAAATATATTAAACTGAACTTCTTACTATTATTGTCGATAAAATAAAGTACCAGTCAAGTACTGGGGATTGTTGGCCTTGTGCCTAAATAAGAAACAATTATTAAGGTTCTTAGAATGTGGAGAATTGAAAACAATTTCTATTTACATATTTTTCCATTACTACATTGCAAGACTCAAAGTCAAAATTTGAGAAATGCTTCTACATTCCAATACATTGATTTTGGGGATAGAGTGAGTGTAATATACTTGTTATATCTTCTTCTTGATATGTTTACCCAGTTGAAAAGTAATATAATTGTTTTCTAACATTGTTGCTTAATTAAAGCGAAAATGAATCAAGAGAAATAACTTAATGTGTTCAGTGGCATGAATTTGGAATACAAAGACGATAAAGGATATATTAAATGCTGTACAAGATAAAATTCTTGATTTATTAAAATTATCAGAGACAACATAGGGTAGAGAGGGCCCTTTAGTCATGTCTTGGACATGACAACCTCTCTAGTGTTGGTGCCTTGATAAAATGCACCCAGTACACTATGTAAAGTGGTTGGTGATAGGAAGGGCATCCGGCCATAGAAAATAAGCCAAAATGAAACATACGAGGATAAATCCTTAATCAACAGTTTCATAAGCAGGGTTTATTGACTGCTAAACAATCACTCAGAACAATGAAGAGAGAAGTTCATAATTCAGAATATATTTCAATAATACTCTTAGAGTATATATATTTGTCTCTATTCATTATGTTTCTTTGAACAGCTTTTCAACTCCATGTACTTAGCAACTAGTTTCAGTTCTTGATTCCATGTGTTCTCCACATTTGTTATGAGAGCAGTTATTGTTGTTGTTTAACCCATAGGTTATCCCTGCAAGAGCAGATCTCTGATGAAAAGCATTCCAGCTGTAAACATGCCATTGATATTTTTCAAAAATAGTATATCTAGGTTTTCATTATTCAATGTAATGTTCCTTTTGTTTAAGACAGTTGGGAAGATATGGCAGCTATTTTTAGCAGATTTAGTAACCACATAGAAGCTCTCTCAGTGGCTCATTGCGGGAGCAGTTCAGGCTATGTATGAAAAATCTAAAAGTCCATTGAAAGGTTTAAGGATCATATGTGTTTACAAATTCTCAGTATCCAGTCCAATTTGCTTTTTTGATGGCCTAGTCATAACAGGAAGGGTAATGCACATTAAATTTTGCAGGCACTCTAAGATTGATGTGGGAAAGAGGGGAGTTATCCTCAAAACAAAGACCCGATTCAAATGAGTGGACTTTGCTAAAGGCGCCCAAAGTACAATTTGCAGTGTTACACCAGGAAACGGATTGGGTCTACAACCCAAATTATTAATTCTAGTCTTGAATTTATTACAAAGGAGTTTAGTGCACCATTTCCAGAGCAACTTCTGTATGTAGTTGGCTGGTTCTCGTTGCAGTCATAATTAAATAGCAGTAGAATAAATTAAAAAACATTGGCAACATTAAGTGGTATAAAAGTGGGCATATCCAAAACTTTATCAGCAAAATAGATAAGCTTTGTATACTAGAGGGAAGTAAGAACTCAGTGTTATATACACAGAATAATCAGTGGATGCACAACTACAATCACTGATTGCACAAACTATGTCACGGGATCATGCGGATAGACAGAATTCCAGCACTTAAAGTGCACTGCAGGAACTGGTGCTGTTAACAGAGTCAATATCATAGAGCTAAGAAATGTTTTTATGATTTGTTAGAAATAGAAGATTAATTCTATTACTTGTGATAGCAAAGAGAGATTAGGTCATTAGGTAAGGAAATAGTGAAAGAGGTTTATAAATCAGCTACAGCTAATGGTAACAAAACAATTCTCACTCCATATAAAAGTTAATATGTGATACATGTATCTGAAGTATAAAGCTGTATGGTGGTGAAGACAAATAATATGCAGCAACTGGAGAAAAACAAATTCTTATATGATCCAAAGGATATAAAATATTAACTTGAGAGACAATTTGAGAGACATTGACTGCAAGTGAGTTGAGACCAGACATTAGCTTATATATAAGTAGCAATATAAGTAGGAGAATATCTAACCTGTCCTCAGACAGGGACATATTGAACTGAGTTGCACCCTACAATAACGAGGCATTAATATAAAGTGGCTACAGATAAAAAATAGTAAATGTGAAAAATTCTTGCAAATTAGGAAAAGAAACATCACCTGGTTTAATATGAGCACATAAACCAATATAGCCCACAAGTTCCTGTCCCTAATAAGTAAGCATTTTTGCATAACACATAGATATCATAAGCTCTTCAATAAGAACAATGCTAAGGTTAGTTACAGCTACTTAAATATACTCACTGCATAATGGTCATCCAAGTAATGCTGTAGTTGTAAGAGGTCCTTTACCACTGGAGGCTCTGTAGTTCAGCTCTCATGTAGAACTGCTTACCTCATTAAACTGTATGGCTCATGTGACCATTGGATTGATTCACATGACACAACAAGTATGTCAAACTAACAACACTACAACAGTAGGAATACTACATTGTTCCTTTTGAATAATTTATGAAATTTTTTGTCTTTTTGGAAGTGTTTGTTGATTAAGGAGAGGAATTGTTTCACCACACAGGCTAGAATGCTCTTGCTGAATGCTGGATTAGATCGTATTTCTTTCCCTGGTGCAGTTTTTTGGGGGTTTTTTTGTGGATGAGATATGCTACTGTGTTTCTGAAGTGGCTATGGATGAGTGCCTGGTTATACTTGTCCTTGGCCCTGCAAAAAGTTGCTTCATCGGAGGAGAAGCTGCATATATGTTTAGTTATTGCTATAGTTATTTGCTTGGTAATGTTCGGTGGATGGTTGGAATCTGAGTGTATTGGTTGATTGAGTGTATTGGTAAAGGCTGATTGTTAGGTTTTATATAGGGTTTGTATGGACTTGGGATTAGGTTCATCATTGTATCCAGGAAGTTGGCAGCTACCAGGCTGGTTTCTATCTGCCAAATTTCTGGATACAGGACTGAGGACAAGTGTAACCAGGTAGGTTGGTATATATGTTTGTAGGTTGGTGAGTAGAGAGGGGTGGAGGTACATATGCAGTTAGGTAAATAATAACTAGGTAAGTAAGCAACTGAAGGATTAGATAGATAAATTGGTAAATAAGTATGCATATTTGGATAAGTGTGTATCCTGTGGGGAGATGTGAGTGTTGAAATTTCAAACAAAGCCTTTCTTCAGATAGCACTGAACAAAACCTATTTTCTCAGTGCCAAACAAAAATTTCAGTTTCTCTCCCTTAAAAAGGGCTTTGCTCAAAACGTCAGTACTCTCATTTCTCCGTGGCATACAAATTTATCCAAATTTGGGAACTTTGTTAAATGATTTTTGTTTCTGGCTATTATTTTCTGGTAAATAAGCATTTAGATGTACACAGTTCGGTAGTTAAGGTGGAGAGGTCAGAAGGGAGGTAAAAGAATACGCTATATAAGTAGCTAGATAGGTCAATATGTAGGTAAGTAGACTGGTAAGTATGTATCGGGTATGTGGAAGGTAGGTGTATTTGTAGGTAGTGTATATGTTAATAAATGGAGTAGGTGTGTTAACGTATGAATATGTTAATAAATAGAAATAAATTTCCTTTGCAGACTGTAACCACAAAGGTGTCACTATATTAAACCAAGAAAACAAGACATTGTCTTTCAATGGAAAATCCTACGACTGTAAATGTGTTGCTGTTGATGATGGAGAAATTCCTTATTTAATGTGCAGTAACAACTGTAAGTAATCATTGATATTTCATTTCTAGAGCAAGAGTTTTCAGCTGGTGTGCTAATTTTCTAAAATAGGCATGAGAACAAACTATTTAAATTATCTTGATACAGAATCCTTTCTTAGTCTATCCAACTGTTGTCGTATGATCAAGTTGACTTATTGAAATTATATGATAAGAGGTATCTCTCAATGGGTAATCAGCCCTACTGACTTCTAGTTCCTCTCCTAGCTGCAACTAGAAGTTGAACTCAGCACAGCAAACTAACAAACTACTTGTTAATTTTACAGTTCTTCCACTTCCTACAGCAGTGAATTGTCCCTACTCTTTGATACCTAGGTGGACTGGGCCATTTGAAAGCTAAGTGTGTTTACCAGAGGCCAAAGACACAACAACATAGTTGAAGTAATAAGATGTGAATCACTGACATCTCAGTACCCTATTGACTCTGCAATCAATGCTCTCTGATACAAAATAAAAATAATTATTGTATTTGTTGTCCTGTCGGTTTTTTTTCTATTTTGAAGGTAATATGAAAGAAATCCAAAGACAGTGGAGTGGAGAAATTGGTATAACATCAAATTAATTGTCTTTCAATATTTAGTTGTAGTCCTAGAGATTCTGAGTTCACATCCAGAAGGGTTTGATTTGACTTTTATTCCTCCAGGAATATGTTTCTGGCTTGATATTTATAAAATAGAGTTGGAAGGCTGGAAGTGATTCTGTGATAAAGTCTGAAACCCAACCTTTCCACTTTATTCCATGTCTTTCTAGGTCTTCCTCAGATATAACTACCTTCCACATTCAGCACAATGCTTTTTCACCCAGAAGCTGTAATCTATTTTTATCATATGTCTGGAACAGGGCAGCCACATCATCTGTACATATCAGCTGATAAGTTACATGTTCATCCTATATCTTAGAATTTGTGTTTAACCTTTCTTGCACGTTCAATGCCTTTCTTGCATGTTCAATGCCTTTCTTGCATGTTCAATGCCTTATACTTAATTCATTTCTCTCCAGTTTATGCTGATCATCTGCATTCAACATCACAACCATACAGTAACACACTTCTTACATTGGTTTCATACACTCTGCACTTTTAAATCTAATTTTAAGACAAAAACAGCCAAATGTTTTTTAACAAATTCAATCTAAAGATT
Organism: Muusoctopus leioderma; assembly: GCA_027124095.1. Classification (NCBI taxonomy): domain Eukaryota; kingdom Metazoa; phylum Mollusca; class Cephalopoda; order Octopoda; family Octopodidae; genus Muusoctopus; species Muusoctopus leioderma. Next base: position 4,338 of record JAOPJM010425935.1, on the reverse strand, counting down.
TTAATATGTTGAAAGATTTGTTTTAACTATTTCACTACATTGAGCATATGTTTATTGGTAGTACAGTGTTAAGAATCCCTTGCCTGCCACACAGAAATTAAAAATTGGATGCTTCAAAAAAATGTTATAAATAGATTAAGATGAACAAATGAATCACAAAGAACATCAAATATTATTGCTGTTGCCAGTTGGTTGATAACTTTTCTAAATGTGTCAGCATTCTTAAATTCTAGAATGATTAATATAGAATTTCTATTGTTACTTACAGTTTTAAATTCCGTAATTCTAATTTTCAGATGAAGAAAAAGTTAATTCAGTAATTATTCACATTCAGCAATCATTCAAGATGCTACTGAATGACTCTTCAGAGATTTCATTGTTACAAGAAAAAGATGTCCAGCTATCTAATGATTCTGTGCTGCAATCTGATGACCCAGGCAATGACTCTGTATTGTACACACATGAAGTTGCTAGAAATTCCAGCTTTCCTAATCATGATAAAAATGTGAGTCATGTGGCAGATACTCCATATTTCAATAAGGAGACTGAAGACAAAGCCCCAGAAAGTAATGTTTCTAATGATAACAATTTAGAAGTTACAAATGATACAGCTAAAAATATATCAGGGAGCTCTATCTTAAACATTATCAAAAGGGTAACACAAATTTTAAATGTGAGTGTAAAACCTGAAAATCAAAAACTTAATGTTAGTTCAAGTTTTAGTAAAAATGAAACTAAAAGTGAAATAGATGACCAGGAGAATGGTTCTCTTAGGGGAAATATGACAGAGGAAAATGATATATTACTAAAAAATTATGAAGAATTCAAAGAAATAGCCACCAAAAATATTGTTTCTTCAGATAGAAGTAGTATAAGGAAAACAAGACATATAGTGGATAGAGAGAATGTAGGAAATGATCCTAACTCCACCAATGTAGACCAAGGGCAAAATAATTCGATGACTCAAGACATAAAGGATACTCCCCCAAAACTTCGTATTCCTTCAGAAGTATCAACAATCGTAAACTCTATGGAACTCAAGGCAGAAAGTTCCCAGAAAAATTTGACAGACCTCAACACAAGGAATGAAGTGTTAAATGAGACAACTATCAATGAAAATACAAGCAATGATTTAGATGCTCTTGATCAGCAAACTGACAATGATACCACTATTGAAAATGATTGTCTCAGTACTGTCATACCAAATGCAGAGAGTACAGGTGAAAAAGTCAAAAGTGTTCAGAATATATCCCAGAATGCATCTGAACTTTCCAACTCTTATGAAGCCGATGAAATTAGTTATTACAATAACCAACTCGCTGTAACAATCTTAAATACGACTAATGAGGATGGAGACAATGGTTCAGTAAACAGAACCGATTTTTCACTAAATACCATTGTAGTAGATGATGATAAAAATTCTTCTCTTACGAGCGACTTGAATTTAACTGATCAGACATCCAGGAAAATATTGCCAGTAGAAGAAACTACTCAAGAAAACCATCCAAAATTGATAATGCACAGTAATGTTTCCAGTGAAGCTGCAGACAATGTTTCCTTTGGTATGTATGAAAGATTTTCAAAGCAATTCCTAACTTATTCTGCTTTTTCCCCCTCTGTCTTTAGATTTGCTATTTAGCTTGCCCCATTATTGAACCATGCGAGTGAATGTCGTCAGTAAATTGTTCTTTATTGTTCTTCAAAAGAAGATTGTATTAAAACTAATATTGTTTCAAAATCATGATTTTCCACTTTGGAACAAAACTAAAGATTTGTAGAAAAGAGGTATAGTCCATTAAATTGGTCCCAGTATACAACTGGTACTTATTTTACTGAGCCCAGAGGGGTGAGATGCAAAATCAACACTTGCAGAATTTGAAGTCAGAATATAAAAGAACACAAGAAAACATTACAAGGTCTTTTAGACCAACACTCTACTGTTTACACTATTCCACTCCCCTTGATATCATTCCAAAATACTGACATTAATTTCAGTGCATTATTGATATTAGTTTTAATATAGTTTAATTTAAAAGTATAATAACAGATTAAACATACAAAGTTTCTGTAATATATAAGCACCATACATTAAAAGTCAAGTTCCTTTGAACCAAGTATGCAATTCTATTTCAATTCTCAGTTGTAGCTATTTCACTTCATTTCTGATATTAATACCCAGAGAAAAGCATCAAAGCCACATTTTCATCCTCCTTTTCATTGCAGTTAATAGGGATAACAACTTAATTATGGACACTTCTGTTTACGAATAAACAGATATTTGTGTGTTGACTCTAACTATTTCCCCTGCATGTCAAATTAATATATAGTATTTTTATATAACATTTGATTGAAATATAAGAATGTGGAGTTGTAAAAACAATAAATTAAATTCAACCATATATTGGGGTCAATTTACTCAATTATATTCTCTCCCCTCTAAAATTGTGGCTTTTTACCAATCGTTATAATATAACACAAGAAAATGGTGAGTAGCAGAAACAGCAGAGACCCAAACTAAAGTATCTTGCAGTCTTTAGTTGTCCCTTTATTTCTGAGTTCAAATCCCATAGGGTTAACTTTGCCCTTAATCCTTCTAGGGTCGATTATGTAAGTACTAGTATTGGATCAATCAAATTGACTGCAGTCATCTCCCAAAATTGTGCCTTTGTGCAGTTAAATCATTATAACAATGACAAAAACATTAAACCCCCATACATAATAGTTTACAGTACTAACTTTCATCCCACTACATTCTGAGTTCAAATACCACAACTGCCAATTTTGACTTTCTTCTCTCCAAAGTCGATAAAATATTTACCAGAAAGGGTTCACTCGATCATACCCCTTCCCTTTCGACCATACTCACATGACTGGCCTTCCACCAATGAGAGAAATCATTAATAGGCACCTAAGGACCTATTACCTTTGAAATCAGTGTAAATTAGGGGATCATATACACTTTGAATGAATCATCAATGCCAACAGTTCAGATAATAACCCAGATAACAAAGGATTACCTTTTTTCTTACACTGAAAGAATTTGATTTTCAGTTTTTATTAAAAATGTATATACATATAAATATGTGTGTGTATGTGTGGGTAACTGGAAAATTAATATACAATAGAAAGTCTTAAGTTTGAATGAAAATTCATTATGTTTTAATTAAGAAGAAAATAGAATGTTTACTTTTATGATATAATTTGTAGCCATTCACAAAGTGTTATTAATATTGAAATGTTTTCATCCATTTCCAATAGTTTCTGATGATCATCTCAATGGGAACACCACTGATTTTGTCAATTCTTCAAATGGCAGTAAGTAGCCACTTTAAAGTTTTTAAAATTAATTTGTCTATGTTGAGATTTACTCAGTGGGCCATTGATTATTGATTAATAGTAGGAACAGAATTATTGTAGATACATTTTAAGTATGCTACTGATTCAAATTTTGGATCTAAAAAAACCCAATGTGGATAACTTGGAGGAATTAAAGCAGTTCTTCCCAAACTTATTAGAACTATGAACCTCCTGAATCTATAAATGTGTTTCAAGTGCCATAAACCTATTAAAAGCATTTTCAGGATTGTGATTTACACAATAATAAAATAATCTAATACTATGAAATGCACGAATATCTCTGTTACTTTGAGTGTTACATATAAAACAATTCTAAGGCAGATAACTATGCAATTGGTTTTCATCTGTGATTGATTCTATTTTATTTATTCTAATGAGAATGGACACAGGCATGGCTGTGTGGTTAAGAAGCTTGCTTCTCAATCATGTTTTGGGGTTCAATCCAACAATGTGTCACCTTGGGCAAGTGTCTTTTTCCATAGCCTCGGGCTGATCAAGAGAAGTGGGTGGGTGGGAACCAGGGGGGGGGGGGTTAAGAATTTTCTACATTTCTCTTCTTTCCAAATTTTGATGTTATAATATTGATTTTTAATTTTTATTTTTATTTTAACAGCACGCATCACTATCTAACAATTACAATATTGTGGTTATCAACATTCTGTCAGGAACTTCAGAAAAGAACTTCAAAACACCAAGTATAAATATTTTGATGTATACACACACCAATAGTCACACATTATCAATCTATGTGCCTACAGTTATAAACTGTAAAACCTGAAACCAAATCCAATAAATATTATAAATTTAAGCTTCAGTATCAAATATTTAATCCAGACATCTTAAACATATGTTATCTGCTTTAATACTTGCATGACAAATGTGTACTTACACCAAAAGTTTAGATGCATGCATGCACGCTCATATTTAAACATACATACATACATACATACATACATACATACATACATACATACATACATA
>JAOPJM010425831.1:0-11221 GCA_027124095.1 Muusoctopus leioderma | reverse complement strand
TAATTTGGATGACGCTAGGATTATACCTAATCCAACTTACATACTATATATATATATATATATATATATATATATATTAATTGGTTTGGAGCCACGTTGTGGTACCTAAGGTTTCATGCTAGCTGCATATGCTCATTGCATATGAAACAACAATTTTGCAACCACGTCTAGCCGCTGGCTCGAATTTGAACTAATGTTGGTCTCTAAGCAAAATAGCATGGATTCACGTGGATAACGTGAAAAACAGTAAACAGGCGAGAAAAATCAGACGAAATACAGAATAGTTCAGTTAATGTTAAATAGTCGAGGGAAGGGAACTCTGTAACATCTAAATACGTGGATTGTTGTGTTACTGCACTTTTAGGATCTTTACTGTAGCAGCGTGTGTATATATATATATACACACAGTATCTACATTAATTCTTATGGCACATTGCATTTTTTTATATAATATTATTTTCTATACTATATGTTTCAAAGTAGCATATGGCTAAATTATAGTTTTATTCTACCTTAACTTTTTAATACTGCCTGCATTATTTAAGGTAAACTTGAATACGGTCTTATAAAATATTATAATCCCTATTGACAACCACTTACGTACTTATACAGTTGATATGGCTTTAAAGGGTTGAAAGGAATGATGACGAGATACGTTAGTAAAAATAAAATATTTATGTACAAGAACCAATAGTCCGAATTGAGAAGCTCGGATGTAAACAAGAGATACCAAGATTGAGAATTTTGCGATTTTACATTTGCCCTTGAAAGAGTACAATATTAAGGGTAAGTAGAATGCTATTTAGTCTTAATGGTTTTTATTGAATTCGATTTTAAAGCATATTAAGTAGTTACAAGTTACAAAGCTTTATTGAATAGAATTCTATTGTAATGGTTTCTTGTAAGTAAAGGTTTAGATATTTTGAAGCCAGTAGTTTTTAGGAGTGGATTTGAATTCCCTTTGTAGCTCTGCAGTGAATATGATTATGTAATCATCTATTGTTACTAGAGTTCATAAAGCATGAAATATTTAGTGGTATTTCAACTTTTGTCTTCGTACAATTTCTGTACGTTACCGTTACATTAAATCATCCATCGCCTTTTCATTTCCTTGAACAATAGAGGACACGATAAACCCTCAATAAAAACCAATAACAACTAAAGATTTTACTGCTTTTAATAAAATCAAGTTTTATTTCACACATTCCTTACAGAAATTTCTTCAAAAGATGAAAAGAAAACTATGAGAACATCAGCCAAACCTTCTATTTATTTCAATGATAAAGCTTTACGATCTGAAAGCAGATTAAAATCCTCAAGATAGTCAGATCTATAGGGATTGTAAAACAGGTATTTAAAGCCACATATTAAGTAGTTGGAGAACACAACAGCAGTGATTAAGGAGGAATTAAAATTTATTTTATATATGATACGTGAACAGTATTACTGAATGCAATTAATTCCTGAGAATATCATCTCACATGTTGCTGGTCAGTGAAAAACGACTGCTCAAAAAGCATCGAATTTGCGTTGGATAGAATGCTTTGCGGTATTTGTTCTGGCTCACTGCGCTTTTAGTTCAAATCCCGCCGAGGTTAACTTTGCCTTTCATCCTTTAGGGGTAGATAAATAAAGTACCAGTATAGGGCGGCGGACTAGCGGAATCGCTAGGGAGTCGGACAGGATGCCTTGTATTTGTTCTGGCTCTTTGTGTTCAAATCCTGCCATGGGCTAACTGGGTAGTAGACATAATCTGTCGCCAGGTTTAACACCACCACCTGGACTTTGGGTGATTTTACCGGATTCCACTCTGTTGCAAGCATTCAGGCCATGTCTCCAGTCTGAGGATAACTTCCTCCCTCCAATCTCGGAGGCCATGAAAAAGAGTGGTGAGCACTGCTCCACCTCCTGACTAAGCGATAAAAAAAGTAGAACTTCTTCCCAATTCTGTGCCAAAGAAAGAAATTGGTATTAATATTTGGTGAGGTTGATGTATATCATTATCTTGTCTTTTACAATTGATTATTTTGTTAAATGTATCGAGGAGTTCCACTGAAGAATAGCATTGCAGAAAGTGTAACCCAATTCTTGTTTGCGTGCATTTGTAGAACTAATTATGTCTAAAAGTGTGTGATGAATGATCAAAGACGTTGATTTGTGAACCAAGTGGCTGAAAATACTCACAAACTTGTTCCACACAAGAATAACATACGCATATCATTCACAGACCAGTAGTTTAGTGGACAAACAAAATCGTTACATTAAAAATCACTTTAAAAATACTGGAATATCATGTGAACACTTGGCCTTCTGTAATTCAACTAATTTTGATTGTTCAGCGAACTTCAAATTAAACGTCAACATAATACAGTCATGTTTGACTTTTTGTACATGCGTAAACGTGTTTTTATAAGTTGGTCAAAGGAGAAGAAGCAGTTGCCATAACCTTGCAAGCCTTTTCAGACTGGTGAAATGAATGCTGTTGATGTTCAATTTGAACATCTGTAAGTCGATATCTGAAGGCAGAACGCAAGCTAGGGGTGTAAGGGATTTCTAGAAGGCTGCCATTCTGGAGCGAAGAGTTTTTTTATAGTGGTATTGCGGGCGTCGCGGTAGTGGATAAGGCCTCCTTGTTGATGGTGATAAGTAATTTCCTCCAGATACTGTAAGCAGAGTTTCTTATCTGTTGTGCATAGCTACGGGAGAAGCACGTAGGAGTTTAGGAGATATGGGCTTTAGTTGTGTGAGAAGTGTAGCGGTTCATACCAAGAAGAATAGTATCGGTCATCTGCTTGGCTTTCGTAGGCACGTTAGAAGTGACGATCATTTGCTACCAGGTGTATTGGCATTAGCTTAGATTAGTGGAGTATGGACCAGATAACAGAGGGTTTAGTTGAAATCTTGCACTCTCAGTCACTTAACGCCACTAGAACTGGGATAAACTCCCGGCCTGATGACCCAATAGACCCAGGTAGAACTTATATATATATATATATATCGTCCTCAAATTACCTTGAAATCGTTCCCTGCTATCTTAAAAAGAAGGATATATTGGATAATGTAGTTTGGAAAAAGAGACTGGGTAGTCGAGTCAAGAACGCTTTTGATCATAGGTTTGCTCGTTCTGAACTGACCTGGGGCTAAATATATACAACAGTATTAATCACACATATAGCCATATAACCAAAGAGTGTCGATCAATTTATATAGTGGTTATAGTCAATGGAATCAACCCCAACCGTATTACATATTTTCTATTTCATTGACCCCAGATGGAAGAATTGCAAAGATGACTCCGGCTGGTTTTCAATTCAGAAGGGCAGTGCTAAATTCTATGATGCAATGTCTCAATATTCAACCGTTTAATTAAATTCACACTCCGTTTTCATACCCAATAATAATTTTATTATTAGCGATGAGTTTAATCCTTGCCAGGACTACGATGTAGCAGATCGACTGTACTCCAGTACATTATTGATAAGGAGAGTTATTAACCATGAGTTTAATCTTTGCTGGGATAACGATATAGTAGATAGGCTTGACTTCAGTATATTATTGGTAAGGAGAGTTATTCACCATGAGTTTAATCTTTGCCGGTGTGAACTTCAAGCACCCCACCCCCCCTTTCAAGTTACCTTCCGGTAATCTGAAATCGATTTTATATTACCTCCGGGAGTAGCATGAACCTGATTTCATAATACCTCTGCACTGTTCATATTACCTCCCTCTCTGATTTAGCTATTTATTGTATAAAACACGAGAAACATATAGGATTGTAAGTTAACTTTTTTATTATGCCTTTTTAAAAAAAACTGTCTTCGCATTTTTATGCTTTGAACATCGGAGGATATGCAATTTGTTTGTTTTTGTTTTACTTGAAATAAAACTTTTTTTTAATCAGAAACTAATTAATGGTTAGGGGATTTACAACTGCAGTAATTGTTTTTACATACATATATTTCGTTTGCATTTGAAGTGGATAAATGACCTTCAGGCTGCCCCTGGGGGTAATTTGAAGTCGATTTTATCCTACTTCCCTGTAATATTAATATGAAGCAGGGGTTATCTGAAATCGCTACACCAGAACTACAATATAGTAGATGAACAGGACTTCAGTCTATTATTGATGGTAAGGAGAGTTTGTAGAATATCAATGAGTTCGATCAACGTGAAGAGCAGTAAGTCTAATGTTCGGTCTCGTGCCCTTCTACAACAACTTCGTCTTTCTCTCCGCTGGAGGGCAAGAGCCCTCTACAATAGACTTCGACGCCTCACAGCAATTGAACTTACCAATATTCTACGAACTCTTCCTTGGATTAATTGCTGCCGACGCAAACCATCATTCATTTCCTCTGATTCAGGATGTTGCCCTATATTATCGGTTGTTCACTTTAAATGGAACTTAAACAAAGTTGACCCTAGCAGGATTTGAACAAAGATTGTTTAGGGACGAAACTAAAAACTGAAAGGCATTTAGTCTGGTGTTCTATCTTTTGTGTCACATCATTGTTCTCTTCTATATTCAATATTGAAGGGTATTTCATTAAAAATGGAGAATCTTTTCCCAAAATAACAGCTTTTCTTGAAATCCCAACCAATTATGCATAATTTTCATAAACATAAAATAACGAGGATATAGACATCTTTCGTTAAATCTAACAGTCCATATTGTAAAATTATGAAAATATTATCATAGGTCATGTCTCTGTATCCTTGTATTTAATGAATGGTCTTAACATTTTTAGTGTGCAAAGGGAAGCGAAGCTCATCTCAAATTACCCCATCGTGATTTTTTACGACATGTGTGAATATAAGACGTTCTATGAGTTAGGTGACTAAAGAGTCGTTTATTGACTTTTGAATCCACTCTAAAAACAATTAATAGGAAACCTTGCAACACAAGATACTTTACTTCAAATACACATTTTTTAAAACTTTAGCAACATGGCTGAGAAAAAGAAATTTTTTTTTTTACATTTTTCTCTTCTGTCTTCTTCCCCAAATTATACATCTATATTTTATAAAGCTCGGCTGATCGAAGATAAAAAAAACCCATAAAAGTCGATGCTTAGCGGTCTAGGAGCATTTCCACAATTTTAATTTTATAACTTTGTAATTTGTAAAAATTTACCCAGTCCCTGGTAAATAAAGTAATGAGATAGTTCGTCTTGTTGAACATAGTAGCATTACTAGTGTTATTAGGAGTGACTCAGTGTATAACTGACTAGTGTTTTGTGTTTTATTAGTGTTGAGTTCAAATCTCACCTGCCATTTCTATCCAGAAAAAAAGGTGCATGTTTCAACTGTTAGACACTGTGTAATGGTAATAAGCTACATCAAATTCCACATACACATGCATGCTTCCCCTCCTAGACCAATATTCACTGAATCTACAACAGATTAAGATAGATATTTACAAGACTTCAGCGGGGATAGCTAAAAATTGTTATTAGGAGAGTTAAATATGTGAGCATGCCATATCTGTATTTATTGTGGAGAACTGGATAACATTTAAACATATCTTGCCCCATTTCATGTGATCTCGAATGAGTTAACATGTCCCATTTAGTAAAAGCTTTCAAACAATTTGCCGTTTCTCATAGGAGTAACTTATGAAACAATTTTATTAATGATAATATTGTGATCCATTTTAAAGTGAGAAAATAACTCTGTGGTATGTGAACTACTGGGAAAAACAATAACGAATAACTAGAGCGTTTAAGTACGAAGATATGACTCTAAATTGTCTCCATTCTCTTCAATTCCGGAAACCAGCAAATTGAAGAAGTGAACACTGAAGGAAGCTTTTAAAATATACTACGAGCTGGCTTTCTTAAATATGCCATTAAAGGTTACGTACACTTGAAATAAAGCAAAAGCAATGGAAGTCAATGACAATATACAACAGAGTAAGGAAATATAGTTTCTATCAAGCAGAAGATAACTGACATGTATTTCTATAAAACAATTCCTGTTTACAAGTGCAAGATATAGATAACAATGAGTTAATCTATAAAAGTGTTTTCTCCAGAAGCATGCAGGAAAACCAAAACAAAGGAGATAAATGGTGCTTCAACCTTCGTCAAAAGAAATTATTTTTATAACTCTACATGATGTCGAAACAGCCAGAATTAACAGTAATTTCATACAAAATCCCTCCCTGTTACAATAAATTCGTGACACTCTACTTAAGTAGTAATCATTATCATTATTTGGTTTAATCTAAAATAGTTAATGCAATGTTGTAACACATTTTATAGGATAAAGTTATATTTGAATTAAACTGCTATTGGTCGCATCACTCATCGGGCTTCCACGTATTCACGCCAATCACTCCTGTCCAGAGACTTGTCTTCAACCACATTCATGTCGTCCTCAGTCTCTCCCTGCATTGTTCTAAGCTATGTGGGTAGTAGACTTCAGTCACTACTTCAGGGCGTGATGATCCTGTCTGACACGAGTCCCGGGTTCATCTGTCTCCGGCTGACAGTACCTAGTAAGGGCCCCTGACCAGGGTTACGGGTCGAAGGAAGGAAATACGTGGTAGTGGGGGGATGGATGAGACTGCTTCTGGTGGTAGTTTCGGATGCTTGCCATTTGGTAAGGGTCATACTTCGAAGATGGGCACTGCGCTTCACGAGGAGGTGGCTTCTTCTCTGAAGTACTTAGCCGACGAATCTTCTATGGATTCGAGAACCAGCCTGTGATGAGTGACAATACAACAATGCCCCCCCCCCTCCAGTCTCGAGCATAAGGGGTTGCTAAGAATCTCCCTGTTTTTTGCTATTTGTCATTTGAGATAATTGTCACTTATCACTTACAACGTCTTCTTCGTATTAAGACTTACAAAGAAATAATAATAAATAAATAAATAAATAAATGAATAAATAAATAAGATAAAACTCATTCTAACTCTACGAAGTTAAAAGAACGCTTAAATGGAGATTAAACACACAATATTCTCAAGAAACTTTTTAAAAGCGAACCTAAAGGCCAAGGTTTCAGGGCTTATAATGATGACTCCTTACATATGCACAATGCCATAAATTTAATGGGAAGGTGTAGTAGATTATATTGATGTAGTACTTGACTGCTACTTATTTTATGGATCCTGGAAGGATGAAAAGCAAAGTCGAATTCGATGTTATTTGTATTCAAAACATAAAAGAACGTAACTAAATTTCCGGCGCTCTACCCAACCGAATCTGCCCTCCACTTGCCTAATAAATGATAATAATTGTTTCTAATATAGACACAATGCCATATATTTAGTGTGGGGGGGGGGGTCAGTCGATTAAATCAATCCCAGTAATATATTGTTACTGATTTTATCAACCTCAGAATTATGACTGGCAAAGTTGATTTCGGTGTGATTTGAACACAAAATGTAAAGGGATGTAAACTAAACACCAAAACGCATAGAATCCGATGTTCTGCCGATTCTGCCATCCATTACACATACTAACAATAAGGATTACTTTATTTGCCAAAACGTCAGAAAATGTGATGTATTACGAACGCTGGGTTTAGATTGATTGGAGCAAAAATGTTATGTACACACACACACACAGCCACACACATACACACACACACACACACACATACACACACACACACACACACATACATTCATACGCACACATAATTTATATATGCGTGAGTTTATATATATGTATGTATATATATATATATATATATATATATATTAATATTACAATTAATCACACATGTCTAGGAAATTACTAATAGTTTCATGCTTGAAATATTCTGGTAGTATTAGTATAGATGCTATCAGAATCTCAGCATTCTTCAGACTTCCATGTAAACTTTGAATATATGATATGGCCGACGAGAAAAAAACGTTAAAAATCGAGAGAGGGCGAAGTTCCGCTCTTGTATAATTTCTTTTCGTTTTTGGAGGGAACTTTTGACGGCAAGAAAAATAATATTTTTTTTATATAGGGGGTCATGTAAAAAAATTGTTTAAGTAGGCGTTCTTATTGGTCTGATCTGTAAATTTAATACATTAAAGAGACGTAACTTATTACTCCTATCAGAGCTTTAAAATATGATGATCTTAAAATTAATAAATTATTATATTATATTATATAAAGTATGGACGGGGAGAGTTTAGAGAAGGGAGGTCAATGTAAAGCGAGAAAATTATATATATAAGGAAATTTACATATTAAGAAGTTAAGTAAGGGATGAAACTAAGGATATAGTGTAGAATTATATAGTGTAAATAGTATAAATATAAAGTTAAGACTAGACTATTGTATCAAAATGTTAAGGGTTATGCCATATATATTGGTAATGAACCTAATATACACAATAAGGTATGAGGTCGTATAGTGATTAGGGTTAACTTTACATCCGTGGTATTTCTGAACTGTATGTTGTAAAGTTTAATTTAATTATGGCATGGAGTATTATAACTATTAACCTATAAAAGAGATGTATATAGTCACATGTATCCATAAGGGGTATAATGATATAAAAATTGATAAATATTTTAAAATATTAGATATGATAAAAAATAAAGGATATAATGAAATATAACGAAATGTAGTGGATAAAGGTAGCATGTATAAGGATAGTAAGGAAAGTGGGAATATAGATGCAAAGTGAGAAGTGATAAGCTCACTAAAGGACACAATTTAGGTATGCAAAGCGTTAATATTGATAAATATATATGCGGTTAGAGAGTTTATAAAATGCATATATATCCAAAGGTTCAATATAACATAACATAATATAAGCAGTATGTAAAAGGTTAGTAGAGAGTATGTATGTCAATATGCTATTGCAAAGACACAATAAGGTATGAGGTCTTATAGATGTTAAGAATTACGTCATATATATAGAGGCAAAGAACCTATAGCCACAATATAGTAGGAGGTATTATAAGAATAGGGGTTAACCTTATATCCGTAATATATCCGAACTGTATGTTATAAAGTTTACTTTAAAATATAGCGAGGAGTATTAAAACTATTAACCTATAAAGGATATGTATATAGCCATATATATCCATAGGTGTATAATGACATCAAATAATGATAAATATTTTAAAATATAAGATATAAAGAAATATAATGAAATGTAGTGAATAAAGATAACATGTATAAGGTTAGTAAGAGGTATGTGGGAATATGGATGTAAAGGTAAGAAGTGATAAGCTCACTTAAAGAAACAATTTAGGTATGCAAAGCGCTAATATACATATATATATATATATATATGCGGTTAGTGAGTAAATAAAAGGCATATATATCCAAAGGTGCAATATAATATAATATAATATAATATAAGCAGTATGTAAACGGTTAGTAGAGAGTAGGTATGTTAAAATGCGAATGTAAAGGTGAGGAGTTCACTAAAGGATCTCTTGGTGCTGAAAGTAGTAAGTGTGGTGCGAAAGTGTGAGATTTTAAAATTTAGAAGAAACTGTAGAAAGAAATCTTAGTTGTATGTCTGGGCATGAGGAAGAAAGGAGGAGTGACTACTAGTCCGATGGAGGTGGTGTTGTCTCCATGAGTAGAGTAGAAAGCGGTCGACGTGGGGACATCTTCTCATTATTTCTTGCCTAGTGTTGAGGCAGTCCTTAGAGGGTTGTATTCTTGTTATTATATTCAGCTTCTCTGAAGTGCATAATTTGCATCGTTTTTATAAATTCACATATGGCCTTGATCTTTCGAGTATATGCCATTTGACTACACAGTTCCGGCCGCTCTCCTTCAGGTCCCATATGTGGCCAGCTAAAGTTGTGGATGATCTTTTTTCCGTGTATCTGAAGGAGGTCTGGTGGTTGTTAATACCGCCTTTATCTAGGACTATGTTATTCAATGTGTCCTTCGTTTTTATAAGACTGTAATGTATGATTTGGGGGAAATTTGGCTGCTATTTCTAGCAAATTGATATCATTGGCTCGTGGCTTGTCGTAGTTGTTGCTGTTGCAGTTGCTGTCGCTATTGTTATTGCTGTTAGTGCTGCTGCTACTACTGATGTTGTTGATGTTATTGTTGTTGTTGTTGTTTAGCCCTAGGTCTTTCCTGACTGAGTAAACTTATGACCCAAAGCGTTCCAGCCGTGACTAATCCGTGTTTTTTTAAATACATATCAGGAACTACATTGTCCAATTTGTTCTTTCTATGTTTACGGATTTGAAGGAATGTGGCTGGTATTTCTAGCAGGTTGACTCGTGATGTTGCACTTGTTGTTTAGCCCCACTTCAGTCTTGATCGAGGAGACCTATGATCAAAGGTATTCCAGCCATGAGCATCCAGTCTTTTTTGTTCTGTGTGCGAGGAACCCAGGACCACATTATCCAACGTGTTCTTTTATTTTTTAAGACGGCAGGGTGTGATTTGAGGGAGATGTCGATACTATTTCTAGCAGGTTGTCGAGCGTTGTTGTTGTTTTTGTTGTCATTGTTGGTCAATAACCCTGATCTGTTTCTCCGTCACGCATATTTGTGGCACGGATATAATCGAGGTGATCCAGCAAATATGACACTAATCCATAACAATTACCGGATAATGAGTCATTACAGCTGTCTTGTAATCCTTATTTTAGAGGGGGGAGTTGTAAGTGTGCGAAGTGTGCGTAAGTGTGTGTATGTTTGTGCGCGCATGCGATGTATGTCTGGATGGAGGAGAGAGGTATGTAGAACCCTGAGACGTAATATACACGCTTTATTAAGTTTAGATGAACATTTAAAACTATATAAGAAAAAATGGCGACGTAAATAAACAAGGCAACATAACATTAAATGAGCTTAGCTATCTGTAAGGGAATCATTATAGAGGAGCCAACATGGCGACATCTTTTCAAAGGCGAGATCTCCTTGGCATCAGCGATTATTGTTTATAGTTCCATCCGTAGTTTCCATTCCTTATCCCACTCCACTGACCTCTCTTCTCTCCCCTGTTACCAACACCATCACTCCACTCCCAAACACCACCGAAAGCAACACCACCACCACCACTACCGCAGCCACCACTAAGAAAGACGGATAAGGAGATAGCGACGACACCGATGCCGTAAATATTTGCTTGAAATCAATGGGGACAAAATGACAGACACACCTTACTTCTTTCTTCTAGACGATGTGTTCTTCCTTTCTTTTTTGGATAATATTCTGATGATAGTAGTAGTAGTAGTAGTAGTAGTAGTAGTAGTAGTAGTAGTAGTAGTAGTAGTAGTAGTAGTAGTAGTA
>JAOPJM010425622.1:0-11221 GCA_027124095.1 Muusoctopus leioderma | reverse complement strand
TGTTATAGCGTCAGCTACAACAATGACACTCACTACATGTCGCAGCTAATGCTATAGTGTCAGCTACAACAATGACACATGTCACAGCTAATGTTATAGTGGCAGCTACAGCAATGACACTACACATGTCACAGCTAATGTTATAGTGTCAGCTACAACAATGACACTAACATGTCACAGCTAATGTTATAGTGTCAGCTACAGCAATGACACTACACTACATGTCACAGCTAATGTTATAGCGTCAGCTACAACAATGACACTCACTACATGTCGCAGCTAATGCTATAGTGTCAGCTACAACAATGACATGTCACAGCTAATGTTATAGTGGCAGCTACAACAATGACATGTCACAGCTAATGTTATAGTGTCAGCTACAGCAATGACACTCACTACATTACAAACTGCTTTGCAAGGAATCAGAAAATAAATGTTCTGTATACCCAAATGTAAGTTTGTACATGCATCAAAAGTAGTTCATAGCAGCCAATATGATGATGATCTATAAAAATGGTGTGTGTGCAATGATTTATTTAAGGGGAATGAGAGACACATGATGTGTTACAATTGTAGATTAGGAGAGTGTGTGAAAGCAAGCAATTTGAAATAGCAAACTGCAATGAATAGTCTTTGGTTAGTATATATGAGAGAGAAAGAGAGAGTGCAAGAAAGGACTGCATTGAAATACATAATGCAAATGGATGATACCCGTTAGGTAAGTGTTGAAAAGATGATGCTTGGCTGAAGAGGAGTTGAGAATTAAATTAGATTTTAGAACGTTATATCTCACAGATAGACAGGAATATGGTTGGGGTATGTAGAAATGTTTTTTTTTAAACTCTTTACAATGCACACAAAATACATTATGATGATAATGATGAGATGATATGAATAACAGTTTGAAATATGGGGGGGGGGGGGAAGATTTTAATATACAATTGCTTTTTCTTTTCTTTTTTTCTTTCTACTATTTAGTCCGGAGAGAAGGCAGTGCTTATCACCCATTTTTCAGGGCTTCCATATACAATAATATACAATACATATAAATTTCTCACAAAAATGAAATAATAAAAATGTAGTCAGCAGTATGTTTTAACAAGACGAAATAACTAGCAAATGGCAAGTGCTTTGACATGTTTAGCTTAATGTGAACTCTAAATCAAAGTATCACTAACATTGCAGTTTACAAGAGCATGAGAGAGCTTGATGACTGGTTGTCAATAAATACTCTGTAATATATTCTATAACGTGCTTAGAGTGTACAGTATTGATCTGTTGATAAATCTAGCAAATATATATCAGTTGGTCGGCAACGGTTGTTAAGGTTTCAACCATACTAGGCCATTGCAATGAACATAACATCAATATTTACTTTATCTCAAAATTTAAAATCTATAATGATGTTTTAGCTATATAGAAAACCAGCTTTTTGTGCTAAGAAATGTTAAAATGAATTTAGAATTATTTTGGTTTATATTTTCTAATATATCTTAACCTTTTATGACTATATTTTTTATCAGGTTGACTGCCTAATTATTTCAATTAATTTGCAATATAATCAAGACTTTGGAAGGGTTACATAAAATATCTAACGTTTATATTTTGTGTTGGTGTTGACCAACTGGAATCTCATTATCTCATTGTAATGCGATTTTGATCAAGATTTTAATTTAAATATAAGCACTTTAATATGGGCAGGTTAGTATATTAAAAGAGTGAAATGACTTTTCTTCAAGATTTTATGAAAGTTTAATTGTTTAGTTAATGACAGTAAACTTGATAGTTTCACAAGAATAACAAATGTATTTCAGTGATAGTTTTATGGTTAAAGACAGAAAAAAGACATTGAGATATATCATAAGGAAGTAATTGGAAGAGAGACAGTGATAGCTACATATTGGTTGTTGGTAAGGAGATTGACTAGTAAGCAGCATGATGGGATAGCAATAAAGATGGGTCATGGTAAGAGAGAGTGAGTGATGGATAGGGATAGAGATAGAGATGGGTGATGGTAAGTGAGAGTGGTAGATGTCAATGAGAGGTAGAAAGGCAATGAGTGATGGTGAAGGGATTGAATACAGATAGATCAAATGCCATCCTTCACTACACAGGTGGTGTGGTACAGTGAATAAAAAACAGTCTGAGAAAACTAGAGGGTGTCAGTGTTGGTAAAAATTTATACAGTAAAGTTCACAAATTTGGATAAGATTGTATGCCATGGGGAGATGAAAACCATGACATTTCAAGCAAAGCCCTTCATATCCAAATGTGCGAATTTACTATCTGAATAATGGTCTTATATGGTTGATAAAATAACTGGTATGATTAGTTCGATGAATAAATTACACTGAGATGCCATCTACAAGAAAATCAATATTTAAGTTAGTGTTAACATATTTAACACACTGACCACAGTGAACATTAAGAACTAACTAGAAATAAATATGCAGAGAGGGAAAAAATATTAGTCATTGACTAATTCTTTACAGCCAAGTAATCCGATGTGTATGAAGGGATCAATAAAGACAGTAATATTCATTGTTTAACTCTTAACATCCTGTAGGACCCGGTTCCACATGGGACCACATCATCAAATTTATATGAATCATTGAACTATATATATAGTAAAAGTGAAATATTTTTGTGTGAAAACACCAAGTATCTGTGTTTCTTACTTGTAAATTTCATAATAAATAAATTGCAAAGAAATCGTTTTTAAGCATTTTCAGCTCAATCATAAAAGGACTTAGAAAATGTTTATATAGGATGTTAAGAGTTAAACCAGAAATACACTGTCTTCAGGATTAACTTCATACAGTCAGTAATAATGGCTGGCCAACATTGCCTAATTAGATCACATTTGTGGAAAATATCCAACGAAAACATTGAATTGACTTAAAAAGTCCTCTAATTGGTATTCTTTAGTTACTAACAAGGGCACGAGTTACTTCCGTAAAACAAAATAGAACAGTAGCAAGAAAGAACAAGGAAAACAAAGAAAAATAGAAGAGAGACCAAACAATAAAAATTAACTTCATTTTTTTTAAAGAATATTTTTCTCAATAGAAAGAAGTTTATGATTAAAGCTGTACACAGGAAGTATCTAGTTATGATTATATCATTCTATTATCACTATGAAATATATTGATTCCTAACTTAGGCACACAATCACAAATTTTGGAGGAGTAAACAGCTGATTATATTGACCCCCCCAGTATTTATTTTTATTTATTTCATATCATCCATTTTGTGAACAATGGAGTCATTGGTTATAGGTTTTCAGCGGGCCAATCACTGGTTCACTGTCTTTACGATGGCAAGAGAGACAAAGGATTGTCTGTGTAACTTGAGCGAAATAAATACAAGATATTTTTTTATAACATACCTTTTACTGGTAATCTTCACACTGATGTTTACATCTTTCATCAATATACATCAGTGAAAGATATATGCATATACATACGACTGGCTTCTGCACAGTTTCCGTCTATCAATTTTCACTCACAAGGTATTGATCAACTCAAAGCTACACTAGTAGAAGACACTTGTCCAATGTGCCGTACAGTGGGATCAAACTTAAAACCATGTTGTTGCAAAGCAAATGTCAACGATACAGCCATAGCTAGTACTTATTTTATCGAACACTAGAAGGATTAAAGTCAAAGTCAACCTTGGTGAGATTTGAACTCAGAATGCAAAGGTACAGGTGTACTAGAAGATTAAAACATTGCATAATTTCTTAAATGGGTATGAAGTATGATTTTTAGACAAGATATCTTAAAATAAAATGATTTTTTTTAATGTTTCAAAAACATAACATGTGTGTGTGTATTACATTACTAAATTATAAGGAATAAGGAATTGTTAATTATTGCTCTTAAGGAACAAAATTATAGACATTAAGATTATGGTCCAAAGTTATTAAGATAAAAACTTTGAAGTAGTTAGGACTGGCTAATAAGAATAAAGAATAAAAAAAATAAGAAAACAGTAGTGAAGAATGACTGAATGACCACAGAGAGTTATATCTCTGATAGTGTGAATGATTGTGGTGTGTTAATAATAATATATATTTGTCTTTTTAGTTGGATGACCTTTTTGTTGTCATTTGTTGTCAAGCAGACCTATGATCAAAGGTGTGACCATCCCATCTTTTTCTAAAACACAGCACTCCCAGGACCACATTCTCCAATGTGTCCTTTTCTAAGATGGTAAAGAGTTATTTGAGGGAAATTTGGCAGCTGTTCATAGTAGGTTGAGCAACCATGTAGAGGCTCCCTCAATGGAACACGACCCTTTTGGATGTGATCTACAGTGTGTGTGTGTAGCAGCTTCCCCACCTCAGATATGTGAGCATTACTCTAATGTGAAGTGCAGTTATACCATATATTTTTTTTCATTGGTTTGGAAGGGGCTGTGGCTATGGCCTTCAGAGGCCCCGCAAGACTGGTGAGGTCTACACTGTTGACTGACACTCTTCAACAGCTGCAAGTCGACAGCAGCGGTAAAACTAACTGCAGGGAAGGAACAACTGTTCAGAGGTGAAATATTTTCTGGCTCTAAAGAGGAAACCTAGTCAGTGTTGGGATGCTGTTTTAGCTATATTATAGATGTGTGGTCACCATGAAAGGTCATTAGATATTGTTGGATCTGAACTTTGTACTTGTTGTTTAGCTCCAGGTAGGCTCTGATCAAGTAGACCTATGATCAAAGGTGTTCCATCTATGACCAATCCATCTTATTTTCAGAAATAAAATCTAGAACTTCTACTTTTTAAGATAGTATGGTGTAAATTGAGGGAGATTTGGTTGCTTTTTCTAACAGGTCAAGTGACCATGTAGAGGTTCCCTTGTTGGTTCTTAATAGGTTAAGCGATCACATCGAGGATCTCTCATTGAGTGCCCATGTAGAGGTTTCCTCGTTGGCTTGAAAAATTGTGTGTAGTTCATAGAACAGAAGAAAGTTGCTCCTGTTAGCTAACATTTAGAGTTTATCATTTACATTTTTATATACAAATAACTGGAATTGTGGCCTTTAGAAACTAAAGCCTGTTTCTTAAATACATATTTTTAGAAAAGTACTATCAGTTTATTACTTATTAGTTAAATGACATAATATAGTATTATACTTAATGACAGCAGAGCATTAGTAACCACAGCCCACTATAAAATGGCTTGTAATACAGTATTCTACATAATTCTTTTAAAATTTATAAGTTAGTGAGAGGAGTACAGGCAGTACAAATGACCTTTACAGACTGGTGAGATCGATGTGGCTGATGCCCAGCCTGAGCATCTAGTAGAAGGTGGGTGGACCATGTGTTGAAGTAAACCGAAGAGAGAAAGGTAATGGTGAGAGTGGCATGTGGAGGTGAAATAGCGAGCTACAAGTTATAAGGTGCTCATGGATGTTGTGACATACATCAAGTAAGTGCTCTGAAGCGATGCAAACCCACACCGGATTTCTCTGATTCTGGATTTTATTTAATATTCCAGTTTGACTGACTGAACAAAAAACAGGCTCCACTTCTACTTCATGGCTGAGTAATTAGAAGTAGGAAGACCATCCAACTCTAAAAACAATTGCTCCAACAAATAAAGCATTGCACCCATGGAAACACGGATGTAAAACATAAGACAAAACAAACACAAGTCAGTGATGAGACCGCTGTCTATATACAACAAATGCCTAAGGTATTCTAACTTGGGTACTTTTTCCAAAATAGATTAACAATTTGAGATGAAAAGATAAAAAGCAGTAACCTCCCCATGCTATGATATTCTCACGGGGAGCAACAAGGTTTTTGCTCTTCAATAAAACTGTAATAAAACCAAATTATGATACAGAGATATATAGCAGTAACATTATGTGAAATAGATTTCTGACTCAACATGTGTTTTCCAGAGAAGTCATAGTGAAGATAACAAGAGGCAAGGTTAAAGCAAGTTTTACTATACAAAATTTGTCAGATATTTCAAAACATTTTCAACAATTTACTTAGGATTGGTATGATGACATCATAGAAAAGATAAGGTTCTATAATGTACAACAATATCTGTAGGGGAAACAAGACTGACGGAACTTGTATGCAGTTACTCGACGTGCTAGAAATAGCAGTCCAATTTCCCTCAAATCACACTACCATCTTAAAAATGGAAGGACACACTGGACAATGTAGTCCAGGACATATAAAAAGACAGGATGGTCAAGGCTGGAATGCTTTTGATAACACGCCTGCTTAATCAAGTAAGACCTGAGGCTAAACAACAACAACAACTAAATCAAATGTCGAGCCAATGAGGGAGCCTCAATGTAGCTACTTGACCTACAAGAAATAGCAGCTAAATCTCCCTCAAATCACACTTTATCTCTAAAAAAAAAAAAAAAAAGGAAGGCGACATTGGATAATGTAATCCCAGCTACACTATCTTAAAGAAAGATGGGATGGTCAAGGCTGGAACATCTTTGACCATAGATCTGCTAAATCAGAGCTGACATGTAGTTAAACAATAACAACTAGACCAAATGTAGATTAATGACTGTTCAAGAACTGAACCACCTGTCATTACAAATTTTCCCTTTCTCTATAAAATGATTTCTTACTTCGGACTCAAGAGAGAGAGGGAAATGGTATAATGTGATGTTCATGCCATTTCTAATGCAATATCATGATGGATCTTCCAAATGGGTCGCAGAATATTTTTTTTTTATAGGAATTATTACATTTCCTTCAAGGAGTTGGAAAGAAAGAGTGGGGGTGGAGTAAGAAGGGATGGAGAGAGGGCACCACACTAAAACGAAAGAGAAAGATCAAGAGAGATACTTGAATTACTTCTTGCCACCTGAAGTATGGAAGAGTGTAAAAAACTAGTTAGAAAACTAATCAATGGTAAAGAAATACCAATTTAATACAGTTCTCTAGCAACAGAGATGATTGGAACATTGATATTGCTAGCCTGACAGCATGAGGAATAGCTATAATGCAGCAGATGGCTATATACCACTGAACTCTACCACACTATGAATAAATATAAATACTGAGTCACAGCCATATGTATTCCCCCACCCCGAGCTGTGAAATTAGGCCATGTGGTTAGACCAGGGCGGGGAGGGGTGGGGGTTACTTTCTTTTTAGCAGCTTGGAATGAGGAATGAATTGACTAGTTTTGCCATGTTGACAGCTGATCAGGATTCGCTTACTTTTCCTTTCCAATCTGCTGAACGTAAGTAATGAAGAGCTACTTATTAAAATGTAAACCAGATTGTTCCAGGCACAACTCATTTACATAATGGTACAAGATTGATGGCCCGACATCAATTACTAGAGTACCAATATAGCATGGGTTATGAATAAATATGTACACTAATGTTTGGCAGTTTGGGAAGTTGTGGTGAGTGAATTTTGATGAGTCATAACTAGAATGAAACTAGTCGATTTGATCCTCATTCTAAGCTACTGCAAAAAAAAAAAAAAAATGGTCTAGCCACGGGACCTATTACAGCAAGATTAATTACATATTGTTATTACCCCATATACATATTTATTCATTACCCACACTGCATTAGTACCCTAGTGTGTTCTCACTCTCCTGAAGTTACGTTATTTGAAACATTTCATACTATGATAATGATTTCTAACTTACGCACAAGACCACAAATTTAGAAGGAGAATATAGTTACTTGACTGGTACTTTATTTCATTGACCCCAGAAGGATGAAAAGCAAAGTTGACCTCATCAGAATTTATACTTACTTCAAATGTAATTTTGTGATTTATATCCAACTTGGGTCAATTTAGCCTTTGAACCCTCCTGGGAAAAGAGTCAATAAATATATATAAATAAATAAATATCCCGTCTAACATTAACCCTTTTGTTACCGTATTTCTAATGAAATACACTACCATTTGAGGGATTTAGTAAAATAACCAACTTTCTCATTATTAAGTTGGTGTTTGGAACATAACTTAACGAAAAGTTCTTACATAAAATTATAATGGAAGGTTTGAATTTAAATATGAACACTTTAAAACAAATGGTTTTTTATCAAAGAACCAAGGGTGGTTTCAGACGGTTTGGTATCAAAAGGGTTAAACAAACAAAAAAATGAGATAAAAGGTCGGGGGTAATTATTATTTCAGTAAATGTATACTGAAGAGAAATTCCATATCTCCATGCTGTGTATTTTAGAGCAAGTGAACCTAGTGGAATATATACCTCTCCAAGCTTTACTTTTAGTAAAGGTTTGAAGTCATCAGTACAAGCTAGTGAGACACTTGTCAAGTATAGAGTGTTGCCATTACTTCAATGAGATTGTATCTCCCCACAATTGGTACTTGCTAATTACAGTAACATGGACCAGGAGGCCACTAAGAGTAAAGAGTATTGTCCAATGGACAGAGCCAAAGCAACAATGATGGTAATGGAATGCAAAACCAAAGAATGTTTCCGTCAATAAGCTATCATCTGATCAATTAGGCTGCTTGTGACTCCTTAGTTACATTCAACTGCAGCAATACTGGCAAATTGGCAGAGTCGTTAGCATTGAACAGAATGTTTTGCAGTATTCGTTCTGGCTCACTGCACTCCGAGTTCAAATCCCACCAAGCTCAACTTATCCTTTCAGGGTAGATAAATAAAGTACCGGTCTAGGTTGGTGGACTGGTGGAATTGTTAGAGGATCAGACAAGATGCGTCGCAGTATTTATTCCGGCTCTTTGCCTTCTGAGTTCAAATCCCACCATGGCCTACTTGAGTGGTAGACTGAATTCATCGCCGGGTTTAACACCAACACCTGACCCTTTGGTGCCTTTAACGGTGTCCACTCTGTTGCCAGCATTTGGGCCAGGTCTCCAGTCTGGGGATGCCTTCCTCTCTCCCACCAGTCTCGGAGGCCCTGAAAAAGGGTGACGGGCACTGCCTGTCCTCCAGGCTAAGCAATAAAAAAAGGAAAAAAATTAGTCATCTCAAATATGAACACTTTTGCAACCAGTTCTCTTCATTGGTCATTATTGCAGTTAATTCTATTTTTGCAGCACTCAGTATATCTTCTTTTATTGCTGACACCATTCATTGATAGACATTTTTTCTAAACATAAATGCCTTATGTATGTGTATACATGTATGTGTGTATATATATGTATATATCTATGTGTGTGTGTATGTATGTATGTATGGGAATGTGTGTGTGTATGTTTATATGTATGTTTACGTTTGCATGTACATATGATTCTGTGCACAAGTGTGTATCGGTTGATAGACACCTGGATTGACTGGATGGATGGACACATATATATGGCAAGAGGTGTACTTGTGTGAACACATGTCAGTTGATATATCAATGTAGTTATACATATGGATATGTATCGATAGATCTATATGGATATAAGGATGCCCCCATCCACTTGTAAATGTGAGTGTGAGTACGTCCCTGTACATTAAATTCACAGTAGCCTCTCAATTAAAATAATAGTTACTTTGTTGTTCATATTACACTCCAGGTTTCTAGCTATATCTTAAGGACACTGCAGGCAAGCTGATATCATCATTGTTTTACGTTTGTGTTTCTATGCTAGCATGGGTTGGATCAAGATGTCTTGAGGTTGCATTTTATGGTTGGATGCCCTTCCTGTCAACAACCATACCGATTAAATATGGGAATCCTACCACCGAACTACTGAATGGCCGGGCATTTTGTTATTTGGAGATGTAAACAAACTCACCAGCCAATCGATAAACGGTGTCCAGCGATGACAAGCATATGCAGGCATGCACGCACACACACATATATACGATAGGCTTCTACAGTTTCTGTCTACCAATTCCACTCACAAGGCACTTGCCCAAAGTACCACTCAGTGGGAGAGAACCTGGGACCACGTGGTTATAAAGCAAACTTCTAAACCACACAGCCATGTTGAATTACATGGGTACACTATTTTTTTTTTTTTTTTTTTCCACATAGATATAGATATATGGAAATATAATAGTCAAATTTCTGCTTCAGTATGCTCTTAAATTATGTCAATTTTAGGGATAAATGTACTTTCCAAGCGTTATTTTTAGTAAAATCATGGAACAGGTAACTTTGATCCGAGTCATTTCCTATTTGGAGTCAGCTCATGTCTCTCACATACATTATATTTGGCTTAGATGCCCTTCCAATCACCAACCACTTTACAGAGTGTACTGCATGCATTTTATCATGGCACCAACACTAATTTATATATATATGTGTGTGTGTGTATATCATCATCATTCATCATCATTTTACATCCGTTTCCATGCTAGCATGGGTTCAACAGAGATTTCTTGAGGCAGCATTTTATGATCAGATGCCCTTCCTGTCACCAACCATATATATGTATGGAAATAATATATATAATGTATGTGTGTGTGTATATATATATATATATATAGTTCATCAGTTCAACATACATCTACAGATGCACCTATATATATATATATATGTGTGTGTATGTGTGTGCGTATGTGTGTATGTATGTGTGCATGTATGTATGTATATATATATATATATATCATCATCATCGTTTTTATGTCTGCTTACCCATACTGGCATGGGTTGGATAAGATTATTTGAAGCAGTATTTCACTGCCAGATGCCCTTCATGTTGCCAAACCGTACTTGTAAGGTAGTTTTTCCACCAATCTTCACCAGTTGTACTGCTAAGGCTGTTGGATGCAGTCTTTACACAGGACATAAACAATGCACACCAGTAGCCTAAGCAGTGACAACAATAAAGGCTTTGTCAAGACAAACATGTGTACACACGCACACAAACACACACATCTTGTATATATAGACATACTTAATATATATATTATGTCTCGTCCTTTGCATATTCCCTAGTGAAAAATCGTTTTAATTTTTCACTGGTACACTGAAGCCAGTGATTCCACCATTTAGTACCAAAATTGCACTATAACGCTTCAGCCGGTGGCTAACGAAGGGAAGAATATGCTTATATGTTCTCGTTTGTTTATGTCTGTCCCTAATTTTCATCCATATATATATATATTGGGCAAGATCTTTTGAGGCAGTAGTCTATGCCAGATGCCCTTCCTCATGCCAACCCTTACTTATTTCTAAGTATGAGACTTATTGCATTGATCTTCCCCCCCCCCCCGTCAAATCTTTTCTAACAAAATGTAAAAAAGACAGAGTTTCGGAATAAGCACCCCTTATTTTTACTGCTTAG
>JAOPJM010425514.1:0-11221 GCA_027124095.1 Muusoctopus leioderma | reverse complement strand
ACTGGTACTTTATTTTATCGACCCCGGAAGGATGAAAGGCAAAGTTGACCTCGGCAGGATTTGAACTCAGGGCGCAGAGAACCAGAGTTCAAATCCCGCCGAGATCAATAGAAATAATAATAATAATAATAATAATAATAATAATAATTCTCAATAACAACAAAATACAGACAGCAACAAAAACAACCACAGTGGTACCAACAACAATAGCAGCAACAGATTCAACAAGAAAACCAAGGCAACTACAGAAACAAAGACAGCAACAACAACAACAACAACAATAACAATAACAACAGCATCATCGGCATCGGCATCATCATCATCAGCAGCAGCAGCAGCAGCAACAGCAACAGCGGTGACGACAGCATTGAATCTAGCAACGATACACCACAACAAATAAACAATACATTAATAAGGCTGCCATCTTGCTGAGATTGCCTCTACGTGGTCGCTCAATCTGCTAGAAATACCAGTCAGTCTCCCTTACATCATACCGTAGTGTTATTTAAAAAAGTAATTATATGTGGATGTAGTAGTACTACAATTATAAAAATGTTGTTGGATAATGTAGTTCTGGATATGCCAAAAGACAAAAAAAAAGGGGGATTGTAACGGCCGGATGGTTTTTTATCATATATCTGCTCAATCAGAGTGCTGACCAGGGACTAAACTACTACAACTATTACTACTGCTACTAATACTACTACTACTACTTCTACTACTACTACTACTACTACTACTACTACTACTACTACTACAACTACTACTACTACTCCAACAAATACTACTACTCTTAATACTACAACTACAACTACTAACACTATTAATACTACTACTACTGCTACTACTAATCATTGTCTTAGTGACAACTTGTATTTACAGGTGTGAAATTGTGAAATTCTCAATATAAATACGTTCGTGTTTATAGTCTTAAATATAATGTTTCCTATTCTCACCTTCAATTGTTCCACTCACTGTAAAGTGTGACAATATACAGTGTAAAGTGTGACAATACACAGTGTATCATCTCTCTGCAATACCTCTAGATGCATTACTCCAACGATAATTAGCTATGTGACGTTTCATGAAAATAAAAACATGGCGGAAATTTAAAAAATAAACATAATCAGCGCGATAACGATAACCAAAATGGCTGCTTCACACCTCCTTAGTATGTTTATTTAAATGCTGTTTCCTTGCGTGTTCATTTTGTTGTTGTTGTTGTTGATGTTATTGGTGTTGATGTTGTTGTCGTCGTTGTTTTTGTAATTGTTGTTGATGATGTTGTTGTTGTCGTTGCTGAAGTCGTTGTCGTCGTTGTTGTTGTTATTGTTATTGGGGTTGATGTTGTTATTGGTGTTGTTGTTGTTGTTGTTGATGTCGTTGTAGTTGTTGTTCTTGTTGCTACTGTTGTTGTTCACAAGTACTCATTACGCCAGTGTATTATTATTCAACGTTTTCATGCTGTAGGCGTTTTAGTAGAAAACCTGTCGATATCCTCTTCTACTTCAATCTATCGACTGCCATTTTGAGAAAGAATAAAGGCATGCATATCACTTAATCTCACTCGCTCGAGGCTATAGTAGAAGACACTTGCCCAAGGTGCCGCGCAGTGGGACTGAACCCGAAACCACGTGGTTGCGAAGCGAACTCTTTAACCACCCAGCCATGCCTACGCCTATATAGTGCATTTATTCTGGATCTCTGCGTTCTGAGTTCAAATTCCGCCCTGGCCTACCTGGGTGGTAGACGTAATCCGTCACCCGGTTTAACACTACCACCTGGATCCTTGGGTGCCTTTAGCGGAGTTCACTCTGTTGCAAGCATTTGGGTTACGTCTCCGGCCTGATGAGACCTTCCTCTCTCCCTACCACCAGTCCCTAAGCCCTGACAAAAGAGTGATAGGCACTACCTTCCCTCCAGACTAAAAATATAAAAAATAAAATAAAATAAACCTTTTTTTTTAAAGTATCTTGGAGCCCAGCAAAAATGATCAAGGGTGCTGCCCTTTCTACTGTGACTACGCTATAAAAAATATATAAAGTTTCTTTCTGCAGATGCAAGAAAGCAGTAGAATGTGTTATCTAGCTGGAAATCTGTATAAGATACACAAAGAATAAGGAATAAAGGATTATGTGAAAACGTTAACATAACGACAATCTAAGGCTTCGTAAGTATGGAGGAGAGTAAAGTCACTAGTTTAATATGCACAACAAATATAGAGATATTAGTAAACCAATATAGGTGGGGGTGGGGATATAAAAGACTAACGTTAAGATACTAAGTCTTCTCCAACGCATTTCTCGGGTTACTTAACAGGGCCCGGAAACACTTGAGCAAATGAGGGAACCACTAAACGGTCACTCGACCTGCTAGAAAAAAAAAGCATCAAAAGACACCCTACGGTGTGAAAAGGAGAATGTAGTGTCTGTCGTAAGTACGCAATGTCAGAGAGATGTTAGGGATAGTCATGGATGAAACGGCTTTGATCATAGGCCTGTTCTGTCAGGGCTGACCTGGGTTAAACGACAACAAAAACAGCAACAACAATGACAACTACAAAAACAACAACAACGACAACCACAACAACAACAGCAACAACAACAACAATAGCATAAGCAGCAGCAACAACAATAACAACAGCAACAACAACAGCAACAACGACAACAACAACGACAACAACGACAACAACGACAACAACGACAACAACAACAACAGCAACAACAGCAGCAGCAGCAGCAACAATGACAACAACAACGACAACCACAACAACAAGGATAACAACAACAACAACGATGGCAACTACAACAACAACACGACATCACCAGCAACAACAACAATAACATTGACAATACAACAAAAACAACACCAACAACAACACCACCAACCGCAACAGCAATAACAATAACAACAATGACAACTAAAACAACAGCAACAACGACGAGAACGACAACAGCATCGACAACTACAAGAAAATCAACAGCAGCAACAACAATAGCAACAACAACAACAGCAGCAACGACATCATCTACAACAACAACAACAGCAACGACAGTAACAACAACATCAACGACAGTAATAACAACAGCAACAAACAACGAAAACAACAACAGCAACAAACAACAGCTGCAGCAACAGCCACAACAACAACAACAACAGCAACAACAATAGCAACGACAGCAACAACAACAACAACAGCCACAACAACAACAACAACAGCCACATCAACAGCAACCACAGCCACAACAACAACAGCCACAACAACAACAACAACAGCCACAACAACAACAACAGCAACAACAATAGCAACGACAGCAACAACAACAACAACAGCAACAACAAGAACAACAAACAGCCACAACAACAGAAACAACAATAGCAAACGACAACAACAACAACGAAAACAGCAACAACCACAACAATAAACAGCAACATGTCTGAGCTTTATTTACCGGGATTTGTGTAAGAACCTTACAAGCACTGCCTGTTTGTAACGAATGACTAACTCTTGCCTTAACGCTTGTATTCTCTATACGACTGACATTGACAGCAACACAGCGGGTGGATCGACAGGCACCACACAACACAGCGGGTGGATCGACACGCACCACAGACTGAAGTTGTCAAAAACACATATTTGTTCTATATGGAGCAAAAAAGATATACAACCGTCACAAAATAGCGGGAGATGGTGAGGGACTTCACTAATTGCCTTGTAGAAACTTAATTTTGGTAGTTTGGTCTCCAGTGACACGTCGTAACAGTTTCGCAAACACACACACGCACACACACACACACACGCCCACACACACACACACACACACACACACACACACACACACACACACACACACACACACACCATGCCTAAAACAAATTCCACCCCCTCAAGTTCTAAAAGAAGATAGCCATGAATGAACTTAGGGCAGTTAGAATAAAAGAAAACTAATAATAATAATAATTGTTTCTAATTTAGGCACATCTTTCAAACTAAGATAGAGTCGGCCTTGTGCTCTCTTGCCGGAGGCTAGTTCCCCATACAGCAGGTCTTTCGAGATTCTCTCGTCTAACATGAAGTGTGTGTGATCCAACGAACGGAAATATCATTGCTGGAGCAGGATGATGAGGCTGGGTGTGTGGGAACGGGTCAGTACCTCATTGTTGGTGACTCGATCGGTCCACTTGATATCCAGGATGCGGCTGCGGCTGCGGAGGTTAAAAGAATTGAGACGCCACACTTGTATGGAGTAAAGGCTCCAGGTCTTGCTACCATAAAGTAGTGCGCTGAGAATGCAAGCTGTGTAAACTGCGACATTGACGTGTGCCGTTAACTTGCAAATCTCCCAAACTCTCTTTGTCAGCCTGGCTAGTGTTGAGGCTGCGCTTCCAATACGTCCGTTTTTTTAGGCTCTAGAGAGAGGTTGTTATGATGGTGGAGCTAAGGCACGTGGATTCCTGGACTACTTCCAGCTTGCAATAGTTGATGAAATGGGAGTGGGATGCTCAACGCTTGACCGCAATACTTTGGTCTTCTGCAGAGTGAGGTGAAGCTGAAGTCTTGGCAGGCTCTTGAAACGTTGTCCAAGAAGTGCATATTGTATTTCTGATGCTTACAATATACAATAAACAATATATCTACGACAGGAGCGGTGATAAGTTCTGAACAAGAAAAGGAGCAGCACCGGAGAAGCTTCTTAAAAAGAAATCTGTAAGCAAATGTCGATTTCACAAAAATGAATTCGAAAAAAGATAAACAAACAAACAAACAAAATGATAATGAAACAAAAACATACACTGAAAGGCATAGGCAGTATCAATTACATTTCCGAAAGTGCAATTTCGCATAATATAAAAAGACAATAACAACAAAATAGCAACATTCACACATATACACAAGATCTGTCTAGCGAAAACATAAGTGAAAGAAAAGTAGTTTGGCTTTTATTGCTTCAAACAGTAAGCTTCTAAATATAGACAGGGCTCAAGTGCAGAAGGAAGTATAGAAACACTGCGTTAGCAAAATCTCCGTCTCCTTGCCAAAGGAATTAGTTCAGGAGCGGTCACGGAGAAAGCTGACGTACATATACCTCCCTACAAGCGGAGCTGGTTTCAGCATAGCTTCAAAGGAACAATTGTAGTGAGGCTAAAGTGTTGTGTGGGGCAGCATCATATCCATCGACTGAGGCAAATCCTGTAGGAACAACGACCTGCATTTCAAAGCCGCGGCCAAGCTAGAAATAATACGCTAAATGCCTACTCATCGACTCATACCTCAATATATGGTTCAATGAAAGACATAGGTGACAGTAATGAACAGCGTTACCGATATCGATCCCTCACTTGTTTTCACCTTTGTGGAAGAATATCTACGGGTGGTAAATGCGGAGATCATATTGCCTGGAGGAGTCATCATAGGCTTCAATGTCTTTATGAGCCCTCAAGACGACAGACCAATGCCGACCAGCTATAAGAAAATTGTTGAATTTGGCCATAGCCCAACAGCAAAGGAAGCAGTAGGAAGCATTTGTATATAAGCTCTCCGTGAGCTTACCCGAGGAATATGTACAAGAGCAAGCCAAACAAATGCTCACCTACATATGCCTCGGGAGAGGTAGCGAGGAGTTTAGCTTGCCATCGAAACAGCAACTACAGGATTCTCTGGGAGGTGTATGGAACACCATCACATCCATATACCGTGGGAGGTCGTACGGAACTATTAACGTACACTCCGAGACCCAAGCTGAGGCAGAAAAGCAAGCTGAAATTGTGCTGCCCACACCTGTCCATAAACTCGTCCCTCAATATATGGGTAAAAGAAACACCAAAGTCTGAGTCAGAGGCTTTGACGGAAATATCTCCCCCTGGTTGGTCCACATCTTTGTGGAGCAATATGGGAATGTGGTAAGTGCGGAAGTAATCAGAAATAATATGTGGTCACGAGAGGTCACTGTGGACTTTCAAGTCCTCATGACCCTTCAAAATCACAGAGACATTCCAGAGCTCTGCCCTGTCATGAGTGTGGAAACAAAACCGAGGAGAGTATCGGTACGGGCAAAAACTCCCCAGTTACACTTACGGCAGCAAAGGCCATCTGCCCTAAAGAAATGGAAAAGCGAAGGAGGGGCGAGTGAAGTACAGAAGACGCCGCTCCACCAGAACCTCCAGCCGTGCCACGAGGTAGACCTCCGGGAATGACTAAAGAATCCGCTTTAGCCCCGCTCCTGGAAGCAAATGCTTCCGAGACGGCCTCTGTCGGTCCGCAGTTGGCGAAGGAGTTTGTCTCACCCTCGGCCCCAGCGCTCCGCACTGCAGGGGAGTTGTTGAGTGACACCAGACCATCTTCTTGTGACGAGCCGCCCAGTAAGCAGAGCAGTATAAAGGGCACACAAAGGAGAAAAATCTCCCAAAAAATAAACCAGCCACAACAGAAAGCTCCCAAAACATGTGAGGAGGTATCCCTTCCTCAGACGGGAAATTATAGCGATAGTGAGAGCAATGGTCGGCAGAACGGCACTACGGAGCTTTTGTGTGAGGAGACATACCCACCTCAAAAAAATGCTGTTGTTCGCCAAAAAGAGGAAGAAAAGGAAAAAGAAACAGAACAACTAAAAGTAAAAGAAGCGGAAAAACATGAATAACCAAAAAGGAATGTAATAGATGGAAACTAAATGTATTTCACATTCCTTCGAAGGTCAAACGAATAACTCATGGGGCAGGCAGCTTTCCTGACTGCCGGAGGGTACAGCGGTGACATAACATTGGATGTTGGAAGGATGGGGCCAAACTACAGAACGCCCGCTAGTGACAGAAGTTTGATAAAATGTACAATCCATAGCTACGATGAATTGAAGAAGGTACATCCCCAGGGGGTGGGTTGCCTTCTCGTGAAACCCTCACAGAAAATGTTGAGAGGCGCTTTCAGGTGCGCGCACGAACAATACGAGAAATGGCGGGCAGGCATAGAGGTGGAGTACTATGACCTACCATAGCCAGTGGGAGACGAGCCTTAAATGTTTTCTATGTCTTTTTCATTTCTTGTTTTTTTTGTTATATCTATTATTATCATCAATTATATCCTGTTCTAATTATTGTGTTTTTTTTCTGTAATAGTTTAATTATTTGCATCATCAAAATTTTTAACGTGTCCCACATCATTGTATAACGTCTTTCTCCCTCCCCCGTCCTTTTTGTATGTTTCTTTACTCCACCCCACACATGTATGTTATGTCTTTTGGGCCCTTGTGGCCAATAAAGAAATAATAATAATTATTATTATTATTATTACTTTAAATTTCTGGATTGGCATGGCTAATGGGCCTACACCAACTATACGGCAGCAAGAACCGAGAGAAGACTCTTGCCTTTGGTGTGTCAGGGTAATGAAGGGTTGTGTATGGGATGATCCGAATCCCCCTATGTGGTTGCCCTCCCGTTTTAAGGATCTTTTCTTATTCTTATTTTGTTATTCTATACTGTTAGTGCTATTTATTATTATCTATTTATGAATGTTTGGTTGATTTCACCCTTTTACTCGATGTAAATCACCCTACTGTTTATTGTTAGTTGTTTTCCTTTGTATTTCGCCTTTGTACTCTCCCCAACGCCTTGGACCCTTGTGGCCAACAAAAAAATTATTATTATTATTATCATTATTATTAAGATGCGTTGTTTTTGTCTGTGATTCAAGTGGATCTTTTCTGTTTGTGTTTTGGCTGCGAGCTGTTTTAAAACGAGAGTTTGTGTTTGATTTCATGTTTCTTCTATCTATTTATTTTACATTTTTTTCTTTTTAGCAATTCTTCGCAAGCATTCAAAAAGCAATTTATTTTTTAATATGAAGTGTTTGGTGGTGGTAGTTGGAGGAGGCTGCCACATAGAGGAATGTAAATAAAACGCCTTCTCACAAAAAAAAGTGAATTTCAATTTGAAAAAAAAACTGAATTTGATTTTTTTTTAAAGAAGCTTCTTTTGTCATAGCGTCAATGTTAGCAATGACGCTATGAACAATAATATTAATAAAAATATGAACAATAATACCGATGTTGGCAGCAATAATGACAACAATAATAGCAGCGACGAGACAAACATAAGAGAAACAACGTCTTTTGCCAGCGTCGCTGGAAACTGGGAGTGTCTGAACTTAGCCGGATTGCAAAGATAGAGGAACAATGGGCGATTTACATCACAAAAGACAATGGCCTCTTTACCTGAATAGTTAGTGGAGGAGAGGCAAAGGAGGACATAATGAGCCCCCGCGAAGCATAAGGCATCCCGGAAATATATTCTGTTAAGGGTTCAACCTTTACATCGATCTTGCATGTGTTGCAGGGCAGAAAACCCAAGTGCTACATGCTTGGTAGCAACATCCACCTTAGCGCTTTCTACTCTAAAAATAAAAAAAGGAAAAGAGGAGGAAAATACAACAGCAGACAGCAGTAGATGCAACAACAACAGCGGGGCCTTGAAGTGCAAACCGCAGTCACAGAGTAAGGCTGATGCTGCTATAGGACCACCGGTCCTCTCTCCAAGGATGGCCTGGATAAAAATGAAGTCGCCTTTTCATCATCGGCAGCACCAGTAACCATGGAAGTGGGGTGCAAAAGCAGCAAAGATGAATCCCCCTCCAGTAAAAAAACATTAAAAGGCTCCATTTGCCGTTTCCAACACATAGTCTTTTCATGATGGGGAAGAAATGGAACTTGGAGACAAGAGGCTACCAATGCGGAGGGGAACAAACAAGCAAAAATTCAAAAAGTGAACAAGCCCTCTCAGAAAGCACCAAGGAAACTGGAGGAGAAACCTGAACTGTAAGACTCATCCAGTTTCACAGTCGTCAGAGTGAGCAACAATGAACGCCTAGGTTTATTGTTTGATCTGGAGGATGCCCATCTGCCTAATATGTGGATGGAAAAAGAACTGGAACATAACAACTGAATATAACAGCGTAGAAAGAAAACAAAAAAGAAAAGAAAGTAAATTTAATGACACAGCAAAGCGTAAACATTTTACAGCGAGAAAACAGGATTTTCTTTTTTACAGAAAACACTAATTTTGAAATAGATATTCGTAACTATATGACAAACAAAAACAACAATGCAAACACACACACTTTCTTCGCCAAATGAACAAAACAGTGAAAAAAATAACAGTTTCTCATTTTACTGTGCTGCTAACAACAGGAAAATTTTGAATATGAGTAAACTAGACGAAAAAACATCTACTTGGCAAACATTTTGCCAAGAAAGAGAGAAGAGGGAAGTTACATACTTATGCACCACCAAAAGCAGAATAGGTTTCTCATGCCTTCAAAGGAATAATTAGAAGTAGTCCTGGTTGATGTGTGGGGCGATATCTCATCCATTGGTCAAGGAAAAGGTTATGGAAACGTGTGCCTGATTTTAAAAAACTGAGGACAGGGTGAAGAGGTAGATAGAGTTGGTGCATCACACACCTGCTCATACACTGGTACCACAGTTCTTAGGTTGACAAAATACGAGGGTCACAGTCAAGGATATTAGCAATGACGTTTACCCTTGGCTTGTCGTCATCTTTGTGGCAGATTACGGGCAAGTGGTGAGTGTCGAGGTAACCAAGAAACCACGGAACCATACTGGAGCTGTTCCCCGTTGAGGACGTAGAAGGAAAGGCCATGAGGCTAGTGGTGTAAGGTAGAAGGCCTAGCTACGACATGTGTGGTGTTAATGGCTATCTGATGGTTTCCGCCCGGAAGAACTCGAGAAAGGGAGAACAGTAGAACCAGCAACAACAGTAGGTCACGGAGGCTCCTTTGTCAACAGCACTGCCAGTTGCACCTACAGTTGTAGCTCCGAAGATGTCTGGATAACTCACTTCGTTCTCAGTCCCCACAACCGACGGCTAAGAAGCACATAATCAGGAAGCCGAGGACACCCCTCCCAGTAGTACCACCCTATCGTCTTGCAATGGATAGAAGAAAACGATCAAGGAACAAAAGAAATCGGGGCGGTAGAAAAGGTACAAAAGACCAATAAAAAAAAGAAATTGACTTATGGGAAAGATGAGCAAAATATCCAAGATGAGGCCGGCCCCCACCTCCATGATTTGTACAGTTCTTCGTATAGAAAATGAAGGACTGGTGGATCATTTAAATGAGCTACCTGAAGATTTAGGAACAGATTTGTGAGGTATTCCGGTTATGTGGAACATGCGAAAGACTGTATGTTTGTGAGAATTACCTTTGATAGCTACACAGAATTATACTTAAATTGCAGTGAAGACCTAACCCTTTATTACTCGCTCCGACACTCGAATTGTTCACGGGCACTTTAGAGATGAGAGATGTTCAGTACCTGCATGAAGTGGACAGTTAGGATGATGTTCAAATGTTGTCAGGAACCCTGATGACTCAGGAAGTTGTGTGTTTTCTTTAAATATATCTTTTAATTATATACGTGTTTATATATATATATTCATTTAATTATTTTGTGTAATTTTTTTTTAAAATTAATACGTTTTTGTATAACTTGGTTCGGTTTATCCCCATGAATAAATGGGCACTGGCAGCAATAAGAAAGAAAATATTATTACAATTATTATTAAGAATGTGGTAGATTGGCAGAATTGTTTGAGCGATAGACAAAATACCTTCCTGCTTTTGAGTTCGAATCCCACCGAAGTCAACTTTATTTTTCAACCTTTTGGCGTCGATAAATAAAATACCAGTCATGTACTGAAGTCGATGTAATCGACTGTTCCCTTCCCCAAAACTTTCCGGCCTTGTGCCTATGTTAGAAGCAGTTATTAATATTAGGGCGGTGGATTTGCAGAATCGTTAGAGCATCGGACAGAATGCCTTGTAGTATTTGTTCCAGATCTCTGTGTTCTAAGTTCAAATCCCGCCGAGATCAA
Source organism: Muusoctopus leioderma (assembly GCA_027124095.1). Classification (NCBI taxonomy): domain Eukaryota; kingdom Metazoa; phylum Mollusca; class Cephalopoda; order Octopoda; family Octopodidae; genus Muusoctopus; species Muusoctopus leioderma. The sequence continues at coordinate 334 of JAOPJM010425514.1, read as the reverse complement.
CTTTGACTTTCATCCTTCCGGGGTTAATAAACAAAGTAACAGTCAAGTACTGGGTCGATGTAATCGACTGCACCCCTCCCCCAAATTTCTGGCATTGTATCTATGTTAGAAACAATTCTTATTATTATTAATATTGGTTGTCGCTAATGCTGGACGTGTTTTTAGTAGCTGCGACGAAAATTGTTTCTGTCAAGAGTCAAAGAAGGTTTTTCTGGATTACCTTAACGGAAGGAATTATTTGTCACATTTGGTGGCAACCCGAAAAGGTTCGTCTTTTTGACTTTTTATTTGCATTTTGTTTTGCCTTTTTAACAATGGCTACAAAAGCGAAAGC
>JAOPJM010425409.1:0-10000 GCA_027124095.1 Muusoctopus leioderma | reverse complement strand
GAGCCCGGGGACAAAGACACTTTTGCCCCCACCTTAATTTACAGGTATGATAGGCTAGAAGAAATTTTGCACCCGTTCGCACCTGCACCCGATGGCTATTGTCTCACTCGCCCCGTCCTTGGCATGTGATACTGGCTTGCCCGAGCCTGCTGATATTTCCCTGTCTGTTCTGCCATTGGATGTGTATGATTCTCCCTCAAATATCTCTGGTGGTATATTTTCAGATTATGGGGATGTCATCTATAATTTGTCCAGGTTTCAGAGCCACAGAGGACAGTGGGTACAACAACTGCCTTATACACTATAGATTTGGTTGTTTGTCTCAGTTCAGGATTTTCATTTACCTGTCTTCTCAGATGACCAAAAGTTGTGCTGGCACATTTTGTTTGGTATTTGATCTTCTCATTAATACCTACGCTCTGCGATAGGTGACTATCCAGATATTGGAAATGCTCCACATTTTCTACCATCTGTCCATGTACCTAAATGATTAGACCAGGTTCTTGATTGTTGGGCGCTTGTTTGATGCAAGGCCTTTGTTTGATATAAGACCAGTGTTGATTTTCCGCTGGCATCATTTCTGATGCCGCCGTTACTTCGGAGTGAGTTGAACTGTCATGTTGGATCGTATGAGGCGGTGATCCGTTCAGTAATCGTTCGACTCTTGTCATAATGCATGTTAGGTGCACATCTGATGGCCTTCTCTTCGAAAAGAAGGTATATCCGCCGCCATGTTCCTTTGGCGATCCCTCATTGGCTAGTCTTGTCTCGCTAAGGGCCACTATGTTGATACTGAGTTCCTTAGAAACAAGTGCTGTACGTTGTTTCGACAGAAGGTTGTTCGGCTTGTCAATATGAATCCGAACGTTCCAAGATCTAAATTTGATTATGTATTTTTTCTTTCGTCCGCAAAAAGGTCACCTCCTCTGGATGCAGAAATACAATCAGGAAAGCCGAGACAAGCTATGTTTGAGGTACCTTTCCTAGCCCATTTTCGATGCAGGGTGAACAGAGCGGATACTAGAAAGGACTGCTCAGACGAAGCTGGCAAAAGACACTTCTGTCTCGGTCCAAATGTCTGACGACCATCACACAACTGCCGTATCGGTGCCATTTCGTGCTTAGTAGCTCCCATGTGTCACAGTTCTGCTCCCTTTACGGCTAGATGATTGCCAGAGAGCTTTGGGAGATGGAAGGAATCTGGAGTCGCCTGTGCGTGGTCTTTGTTTAGCGTGGAGAAGCTGTTGCCCATCAGTTCCAACACGATCTCGACAGTGAGATAGATACCTTGGTCTAATTTTATTCAACAGCAAAGAGTCCAAAGACGATAGGCGGCATCAAACTGTTGCACCATTAACCACCATCACGGCCGTTGAAGACATGCCTTCTTCCACCTGTTCCGCCGGACTTTGGACTTCACAGTAACCCTGGTATGAGAGACAAGAGAGGGTGTTAGCACTTACCTCAAGTCTTCCGAGGCAAGAGGTGACTTAATGAACCTCTTTTCAGACTGACTCCGAAAACGTGTGCTGCTCCGTACTCTAATATATTAGTTATGATCGATTCAATTAATCAAATTCGATCCTCTCAACAATTGGCCTCGTTTGCAAGTTAAAAATAATTCTTATTAGTCTTTTTTTACTATTTTTTAGATTTTAGATTTTAGATTTTATTGGTTAATTCTAGATTATCCCTCTACCCCCACCTCAATTATGTGGGTCATTTTCACTGTGAAGTTTGATAGGTATTTAATTTGTTTAATTAGAGCAATACCTAATTGATTCAGTAAAAATAATTAACGACTTATACTTGTTCTGCCAGTTTAAAATATAATTGAAATTGGGATTCTGAGGAGGTTTTTAAAAAATCATGATTAATTAATAAACTGAATTAATTAATTCATTCATTCATTCATGGTTAATTAAGTAGTTTTATGTTGGTTTTACCGATTTTTTTCCCCCATTCATATTTTTTTATTATGTTGTTTGTGTGAAGTAAAAATAAATATTTATTTCTATCATAAGCGGCACACGGCCTTAATTTTAAAGAGGAGGGAAACAATCGATTTGACTGGTACTAAAAATTAAATTGATATCTAACATCAGCAAGGTTAAAGAGGAGTCCCAGAACACTTGAGGGAGTCGTATGAGTACCATCGTGACCCACGGCGTGTCTAGGACAACCTTTAAACCTGGCTGGTGGAGCCCATCCGTCTCCAGGTCGTAATACTAATGTTTGCTAGCTGAAGCAACGTGGAGTAAAGTGCCTTGCCGAAAGGATACAACGCGCCTCCCTAACCAGGAATTGAACCCATAACCTTACGATCGCGAGTCCAGTAGCCTTACCACTAGGCCACGCGCCTCCACTCTTTTTTGTTGCCTAACATTAGCACAAGATCACAAATATTGGTGAAGTAGTGAAAAGTAGATTAAATCGACTACAATACAAATTTTATCGGCCCCGGAAAATAAAAGTTAAAGTTGACCCTAGCGAGATTCGAACTCAGAACGTAAAGCGTAGAAACTAAATACCGCAAAATATTTAGTGTTGTCGTCGTCGTTGCTCTACCGTTTCTTCCACTCTTCTTCTCTGGCAGTGTAAAAAAAAAGAAATGCTGCTATGCCTTACTCATTGTCTCCTGATAGAATGAGACAATGTCGACGAAAAGTTAGAAATGAAGCAGTGAATATGATGCAATATGGCGCCCGTATATTTCGCAACAAGTTTTAATGGCCTTGACACACATAAATTAACACACGCCTAAGGTCAATGTCCTCAGCAATCAGTCATGGGATACGAGAGAAACTCCTACGACAGAAGATAAAAAAAAAAAAATGGGCTGTTATAATAGTGGAGTTATTTTTAAACAAGTTGCAATCCTTAAAACGTACAATTAACAAAAGTATGAAAATAGTGTTTACTAGATCCGGTAGAAGACTGCAGATGTATACGAGGGGGGGGGGGGAGTTAGACGATTGTTTTGACAGCCATACATTACTGGTACTTATTTACGAGCCAAAGAGGAATCTCTACGTGATCTCCAGGCCTGCAAAAATAGCAGCCAAATCTTCCTCAAATCACACTCTATCGTCTTTAAAAAGAAAAGAACACTTTGGATAATGTAGTGCCGGATACACATTGCCTGAACACAATTGCTTATATTTAGCCTCAGGTCAGCCCTTGTATTAAAAACGTGTACAATCTATTGTATGGCTATGTAATAAACTATATATATATATATATATATACATATATATATGTATTTACTTCATATTACAAATGTTTCGCCTACCACTGACAGACAAATCCTGACGGTGAAAAGCTCATCAGACAGATGCAAATACATAAAAAATATGAAAGTTTTGAATTCAAATTTCAATCCCAGAAACCCTAACGTCTGAGGCAGATAGGGGAGATAAAGAAACACACAGATAGAAAGTAAATGATAAGAGAAAAATTAAAATTACAATTACAATTAAAATTATAAATAAAGATAGAGATGAGATAAAGAGCGAGTGAGTAAATAAGTGATTAGAATCAGATCCCACAGAACATATGATTAACACAGACCACAATATTAGAAAGCATAGAGTTAGAACATAAAACAAAACAAATGCTAGAATTGCCGAAAAGATAGATACATACAATGAGCCAGTATATATGACTATACAAAGCGACATATTAAATAGACACACACACACACACACACATATATATATACACATAAACACATACGTACACACACATGCATACTCACAAACACACAATGCTATATATCCACACTCGTACATATACGCACACAGTCGTTCACATACATGCAGAAATATATATATATATATATATATATATGTATATATATATAGAAAAAATATATATAGAAAACTTGCATACTCACAAACACAGAATGCTATATACCCGCACTCATACATATACGCACACAGTCGTTCACATACATACAGAAAAAAACAATATATATAGACAAAATATATATATAGAAGAAAATACATATATAAAAATAGATCCCGTATATATGAAAAATTAAATACACATACACACACACACATATATATACATAGAATAAAGATATATATACACAAACACATACGTACACACATGCATACTCACAAACACACAATGTTACATATCTACACTTTTACATATACGCACACAGTCGTTCACATACATACTGAATAAGTGCATATATATATATATAACAAAAATATATATATATAGAAAAAAATATATATATAGAAAAAAGTGAATGCACATCAACCTAGATATCCTCTCGTATACTCACACGCACACAGTCTTGTATATATATACACACAGAAAAAGACATATACAGAAAAAATATATATACATTAAAAATATTAACACTACCTATACAGAAAAATGATATATACCCAGAAGAGAGAGAGAAAAAAATAGGAAAAATTTAAAGGAATAGATAGAGGTATACATGTACATAAATAAGCCTAAACAAATAATATACATACATACATCAGCATGTATGTGTGCATATATTTACACACACACACACAACGAAAATATACAGAATCAGAACAATGTGGGTATGAGAATAAAACAGAACATAGATGGGAAAGGGAATTATCTATTAATAATACATTATTGACCCATAAGTGCTAATTTATTATTACAATCAATTGATTTTACAGCTACTAAAAGTCTTGCTATATAGATGACAGCATCTAATTAGGGTCTCAGAGTCTCTGTTGATAATGGAGCTCTTATTTTGTAATATCTCAAGTGATTCCGTAGGCAAAGGCCACAATGATTACAATTACCTTGATACGGTACGGCTTTTCTAACTATTGACCAGCTAATATTATAAGGTATTTTTTTAATTTTGAGACGTTTGATCAATGCCGATAGCAAGGTGCTGTTCTTAGGTTTGTTATTAGAGAAGGAATGTGTGTAGTTACTATAACGCGATTTGAAATTACAGCTTGTTGCACCAATGTAATTATATGATCTGTCGTGTGCCTCAACGGTACTCTTATATACTATGTTCTTAACTAAACACTTATTATCTAACGGACATGCTGCCTTGCTTCTACAGTTACATAGTTTTTGAGTCGGCGAAGAACCGTTAATCCTATTGCTATGACTGGCATGCCCAGGAATATCATTATTATCAATAGGCAATGGTACCTCTACGGGAGAATTTATATTCGTCGGTTGAGTATGCAGGGTGCTATCACTATGATTGTTATCTTTTAATTTCTTATTATTGAATCCTGCAATAATACGTTCTAGGTTAGGAGTTGTAGAATATGAGAATTTAGTTGTGTGTTTATTGAATAATTTGTGATACTTATGCTCTACAGGGAAACAAGTTTCTAATGTTTTGAAGAAAAACCTGGGAATGTTGGTTTTAATGTCCCTATTGAAAGGGGCATTATACCATAAAATCTTCCTCTTTCTTTGTTTAACTCTTCTACTGCTGCTATCGGTAGGACTATTGATGGTATGACTACTATTGTTATTATCATTATTATTGGCGGTGTGATGGTTATGCGACGTGCCTGTTGATGGGACAATATTACCAGTTCGTGTATGCGTGGAGAGATTAGTTGAATGATGATTAATATTACTGTTGAAGCTGTCTAGATATTCGATTTTTTCTTTATGCCCTGCCCTGGCAAGTGCTTGATTGTAGTAATCCGCGTTTCTATCGAATATGCTTCTATTAGCAGATAGCTCAGATATCCTATTTGAGACTGACTTAGTTATAGAGTTGATAATAGACTTAGGGTGGTTAGAGTTTTTATTTACGTACTTAAGGTTCTCATTAGGCTTATGATATGGGTGGAAGAGGCCCGATTTAAGTTCTAGTGTTACGTCTAGGAAGTTTGCTGTGTGTCTATTGTTTTCTACGGTTATTGAGAGAGCGAAGTCTTTAAAGAAGTTTCTAATTTTCTTGGTGTACCTCTCCAAGTTACTATTACTACAGTTTTGGAGGGTGAAGAGAGCATCGTCCCTATATAACCCCCCTCCTAGTCTAGGGATCTCCCTTTCCAGGTTATAGAGGAGATAAATACCGACCAAATCAGAGATTTGCGCCGAGTCCGACGATCCCATAGTAATATCGAAGTTGTCCGACCTTTCCTTCCTGGTCCATAGTCTATTGTTAAATTGTATTGGTGTCTTTCTAGCAATTAGTATAGTGGAAACTTCTTCCCTGGTTAAATCAGATCGGTTCATCGCAAAAATCAGTGATTTGTTGAGTAAATTAGGGGAGATAGATGAGTAGTAGCTATTAATATCTAGTTGGATGAAGCTAGTCCGCTTTTTATCTTCTAGTTTATTAAACCAAATGATTACCTCGTTAGTATTCGACCAAAGATCCAAAGTTATGCATTTTCTCAACTTGGGTAATATTCTATCAATAATTTTTTTGCTAATTATGCCAATATCGGATTTGGAAGGGCTGATGAGCCTAACAGTAGGATTAGTTCTAAATTCCAATTTATGGTCATTAATATATATTCTTGGATTCTTAGGTGCATATGGTTCCATTCTATCAACCAATTCATAATTTTTTGCAATGGAAAGACCTTCTCTATATATATATATGGAGAGAGAGAGAGACAGAGACAGAGTCGGATAGAATGCCTCGCGGTATTTGTTCCGGCTCTTTATGCTCTGAGTTCAAATCCCGCGGAGATCAACTTTCGGAGTCGATAAATAAAGTACATTCCAGTACTGGAGTCAATTCTTCTCTCTCTCTCTCCAGTGAAGAATCAGGAATTGAAGTAAAGATGAAGAAATGATTCAATATTTACCAATAAGAATGGGGGTGGGGAAATTATAGTCATATAGTAATGAATTATGGTATTTGACCGATTATTATTGTTGTTTAACCCCAGGCCAAGGTATTCCAGCCGTGACCATCCTGTCTTCTTTTTGTTTTTACTGTATTAAGGACTAAATTAGCCACCTGGTCAACCTTAATCAAGCAACAAGACCTATTTATTATGGACAGACCATTCCAGTCGTGACTATCCCATCTTTTATTATATTTTTTCAGACACAGCATATCTAGGACTACATTATTCAATGTGTTCCTTCTTTTTCTCTAAAAAAAAAAAGGGAAGACAGTAAGGATATATGTTATTTGAGGGACATTTACTTGACTGCCATTTCTAGCTAGTCGAGTGACAACTGTCAACGCAATAGACGTATATAAGTACAACGACGTGGAACATTGGACAGTGGTCGATCGTCACGTAAGGATTGCGTTCCTGTTTGTTAAAACTATTAACGGAACATTAAAACATGTTAAATTTAATTAAAACAACCAGTTAATAACAAAAATGTCTGAAATTAAAACTTCAACAAATGGCTGACGGTATATAATACATTTTTTTCACCGTCTATATGTGTATGGCTCGTTGGTCTAGGGGTATGATTCTCGCTTTGGGTGCGAGAGGTCCCGGGTTCGAATCCCGGACGAGCCCCAATTTAGTTTTTTTTTCTAATACAATTTCTTTTGTTTTATTCTGTACACCTACCAGATATATTATAGGAACATAATTCCGATAGTGTGTTATTACTGTGTTATTTCATTTCATATCCGGTAGTGTGTTTTTTATAGGTAATAAGGCCGATTATAACGAGGTAAAGGACTTATCTTTCCCTGTTGTTTCATTTTTAACACACTGCTATGCATTTTTCAAAGATCGTTATGATCCCGTGAGAGAGGCATGAACGCTGCTACACCACCTCATCTTGGGCTGTTTCATGTTTTACTAACACATCGAAGCGATTCAGATGTAAAAACCAAAACGTAAATAACGACGAAACGTACTTATTTTCTGTTTATACGCTATTTAGTTTGTGTATATATATATATACACGCTACTAAAAGAACATATATACTTATTAACCCGCTATAATAGGAAGTAACACAAAGGCGTTCCAGCCGTGACCATCCAGTCAATATATCGTTTAATATAATGTTAAAATCGTTTAATATAAAGTAATAATTATATAAAAATATTTTAACGACTTTAACATATTAAACGATATATATTGTACACACACACATATATAATATATATATATATATATATATATGTATATATAAACATTAAATTAAATTGACACTTTACTTCTTGGGTTTGTAAATTTAATTTAATGTTTATTTAAGGTCGAAAATCTTACTTAGTCATCTACTATATATATATATATATATATATATATATTTTTAAAAAAATATATATATGTATATGTATATTAGACGATATATTGATTGGATGGTCATGGCTGGAACGTCTTTGTGTTATTTCCTGTTATAGCGGGTTATTGAAACAGAAGTAACATTTTAAGAAATCTATGTTCCTGTAGCAGCGTATACATAGAAACTAAGTACGTTTCGTCATTTCACCGTTTCCAATTCAGTTTTTTCATTTTACTTCTGTATCCATTGGTTGTGTTACTAAAATAGGAAACGACCTTTATCTTATTTCCTCTCCCGTTATAAATACAGTGATTCATGCCTCCTCCGTAAGTGTCTCACCCACATACTTAACAATTAGTTGTTGTAGTAGTACTAGTAAATGTTGTTGTTGTTGTTGTTGCTGGTGGTGTTTATTCCTAGGCAAGCCCTGGTCCAGCAGACCTATGGATCAACGGTGCTCCAACCGTGAACATCTCATCCCTAAGTGAGCCCTGATCCAGCAGACATATAATCAAAGACGTTCCAGTCGTGACCATCCCGTCTTTTTTTATCAACCATTGTGTATTTACGACTGCATTGTCCAACATGGGCGCAGCATGGCCGAATGGTTAAGAAGTTCGCTTCGCAATCACGAGGTCCCGGGTTCGATCTCACTGCGTGGCATCTTGGTCAAGTGTCGACTCAAGCGTTGTGAGTGAAACTGGGTAGACGGAAACTGTGCGGAAGCCCGTCGGATGGATTGTACCTGTAATTCAAAGGTCCAGCCTGGTCCCACACTGTGTGTCACGCTGATTCTGCTTGAGAATTACGTTAATGGAACACGTGTCTGTGGAATACTCAGCCACTTATACTATAATACAAGATGGACTGTACCTGTCATTCAAAGGTCCGGCCTCGTCCCACACTGTGTCACGCTGATTCTGCCTGAGAATTACGTTAAGTGTACACGTGTCTGTGGAATACTCAGCCACTTACACACGTTAATTCAATGAGTTGGTAGTTCCGTTGATCGAACAATGGAACACTCATCGTCGAAACCGACGGAGAATCCATCAATCATAGAATATAAATAACGAAAACAACAACAACCACAACAACAATACCAACAATAACAACAATAACAACAATAACAAGAGTAACAATAACTTCGAGGACGACCACAACACGTCAACAGCAACAATAACAATCATAACATTACAGCAACAAAAGCTACAATAGAAACAACTACATTAGCAACAACAACAACAACAACAACAACAATGCAAAAACAAAATAAAATACATAAAAAATAACAACACCAGTAACAATAACAATAACAACAATTTCAACAGACAATTACAATAACAACAACAATAACTATATACATAATTACATAGCAATGACAGCAACACAAACATGAATCAGAATGGGATTAATAACAACATAAACAACAACAACAACAATAACAGCAATCACAACAAAACAATAACAACAACAACAACGACGACGACAGCTACAACAATCACAAGACAATAACAACACCAACAACAACAATAACTACATACATAAATTACATACCGATGACAGCAACACAAACAACAGCAACAAGAACAACAACAACAACAACAGCAACAACAACAACAACAACAACAGCAATTGCTGTAATGGTTTGATTTATTTTAAGTTACTGTTGTATTCTTATATATATATAAATAAAATGGATCTCCGTCTGAATCAGACAATGAGTATTCAGTTGTTCGATCAACTGAACTACCAACTCACTGAATTAGCGTGTAAGCGGCTGAGTATTCCACAGAC